>WNWK01005909.1:26937-29437 GCA_009830355.1 Cherax destructor
ATGATCGGAAAGATAGGTAGTTGGAGTAGTCGGTCTTAGAGTAAAAACTTTGTCCATTGAGTAGTGTGAAACAAAGTGTTTAAGGGGAGTGCGCGATGTGCTGGTCGTTTCTGAGATGAATGAAAAGGAAGTGTCGAATCATCATGTAAGGGTCTTGGTCGTTTGGATGTGGGACCAGGGGTGGTCCGATGTGGGACATGCGAGCGATCCAAAAATCGCTGCACCATTGAGGGAGAAGCCGGAATGAAGGACAGAGAAGAGCGAAGGTCAGATGTGTCAAAAGGGCCGGTCGGAACCTCGGTACCTGAAGCAGGTGACGAACCGGCACGAGCAAGAGGTACAGAGGCATTAGAGATGTCTGAAGAGTTCTCCATTAACGAGGCAGGGTCAGTACTGAGTGCGGTATCAGGAAGGGGCCCAGGGGTAGGTTCACAGTTTAGGGTATCCATGGTTAGGTTCACGGGCTAGGGCATCCATGGTTAGGTTTCTTCTTTCTTTTTGTTTTTAAGAAAGAAAAAAAAAAAAGGGGGGGGGAACGTGGAGGAATAGTTCCTAGAAGGAATGAAAGGGGCGTAAATCACCCTACACGCCCAAAAGGACCTCAACACCGCAAGTAGGGCAGATGCTGCATGGAACCCGTGCCATACCCTACCCTTCACGCCAGTAAACCAGCGATCTGGGATAGCAACCTCAAATCCACCGAGCCACCTCGGCGGACAAAAGAGAGGGCGGCCGGATATCTGCCACAAGGCATACCTCCTTCGGTCACCACCCCTGGAATCCGAAAGGTGGCCTCCAGAGATACACCCGTCGCCCGAAAGATACCCAAAGCCACCCCCCGGGAGACCGGAGAGGGAGGGGCATCCCCAGATTCCACGGCAAACTACACCACCGCCAAGAACCTCAACGGAAAGGGGAAGACCACGGTACCCTTCCCCCTACCTAGAAACTAGAATGCCTGTGGAGGGAAGCTCCCAGGAGAAAAATGGGAAGGAAATAAGGGAGGGATGAGGAGGAGGAGGAGGAGGAGGAGGGAAAAGAAAAGGGAGGATGGGGAAAATGGGAAAGGGAAGGGGGGATTGGGGGGTAATTAGGTTTGGTTTGAGGAAGAAGACCAAGAGGACCAATTCCTCAGACCGATAGCCTCTTTACCACGACAAGGAGCCCCCCTTAAAGAGGCTGGCACTATAGCCTTTATCAACTCCTGCTGCTTTAGTATCATAACATATTGTAGAATCACTGAATCACGTAATAAGACACATTCTCCCCTCTCAGCCTTTTACCAAAGGGCTGGCACTAGGAGCTTTCTCTGGGCCCATGGTGGCTTATTTAGCAGTTGCAAGCACTATAAACAATGGAATAATGACAAAATGTATGGTATGAATGCGTGGGTGGCCGTCACTCGCTGGTAAACAATGGCACACTGACTCTGGATGGAGTGTTGGGCCATGCGGGCCACGCGTACGTGTCCAGGATGAATTACTAATTCCGAGCGGATCTACTAATACTGAACCAATATTTTTACGAAAAAATGTTACTTATTCCGAATTTTACGAAATCCGATGACAACGTACTCCAAGGGTCCACTGTATTTCTTATGGGAAATACAGTGGACCCTTGTGGATTAATTGTATTTACATTATTTCTTATGGGAAATAAGGGTTCGGATTACGAAAGATTCAGATTAAGTAATAGCTCCTGGAATGGATTAATTTTGTTAACCGAGGGTCCACTGTATACAGTCATGAAGTTGACCCTCAATGACCGGGTGGCGGCAACATCCGCGACTTCCGTAAAGTTGCATTTTTTATTTTACTTTTTTTATTTTCTAATATTTTTTTTCCAGTAATGTTTGTGGCCTGAGAGACCAATATAATGTATATATGTACATAGGAAGGGTCACAGCTTCACTGTGAAGACGACTTCCTGGAACCTAAGGGTCTCCTGGTCGACTTCTGTTGAGTTCCCCTTTTCTCCATGGGGAAGTGGAACAGAATTCTTCCTCCGTAAGCCATGCGTGTCGTAAGAGTCGATTAAAATGCCAGGAGCAAGGGGCTAGTAATCCCTTCTCCTATATACATTACTAAAGTTAAAAAGAGAAACTTTTGTTTTTCTCTTTGGGCCACCCCACCTTGGTGGGAAGCGGCCAATTAGTTGAAAGAAGAAAGATGTACATAATCAGTTATGGCAGGTAAAGAGGGAATATAAATGTATAAATCCAAGGATTATGTGGAGTAAAATAAAGGTTGGATGTGAAAAGTGGGTTATAGTGTTTATGCACCCTGAGGGGAGAGAGGGAGAGAGAGAGAGAGAGAGAGAGAGAGAGAGAGAGAGAGAGAGAGAGATAGATATAGATAGATAGAGATAGATAGATAGATAGAGATAGATAGATAGATAGAGATAGATAGATAGATAGAGATAGATAGATAGAGATAGATAGAGATAGATATATAGAGATAGATAGATAGGTAGATAGATAGATAGATAGAGATAGATAGAT
>WNWK01005909.1:34437-77120 GCA_009830355.1 Cherax destructor
AGTAGATCTTAGACAGGGATGTGTAATGTCACCATGGTTGTTTAATATATTTATAGATGGGGTTGTAAAAGAAGTAAATGCTAGGGTATTGGGGAGAGGGGTGGGATTAAATTATGGAGAATTAAATGCAAAATGGGAGTTGACACAGTTACTTTTTGCTGATGATACTGTGCTTATGGGAGATTCTAAAGAAAAGTTGCAAAGGTTAGTGGACGAGTTTGGGAGGGTGTGTAAAGGTAGAAACTTGAAAGTGAACATTGATAAGAGTAAGGTGATGAGGGTATCAAACGATTTAAATAAATAAAAATTGGATATCACATTGGAGAGAGGGATTATGGAAGAAGTAAATGTTTTCATATATTTGGGAGTTGACGTGTCAGCGGATGGGTTTATGAAGGATGATGTTAACCATAGAATTGATGAAGGAAAAAAGGTGAGTGGTGCGTTGAGGTATCTGTGGAGACAAAAAACGTTATCCATGGAGGCAAAGAAGAGAATGTACAAAAGTATAGTGGTACCAACACTCTTATATGGGTGTGAAGCATGGGTTGCAAATGCTGCAGCGAGGAGGAGGCTGGAGGCAGTGGAGATGTCTTGTCTAAGGGCAATGTGTGGTGTAAATATTATGGAGAAAATTCGGAATGTGGAAATTAGGAGAACGTGTGGCACTTGAAGAGCATTCTGGAACAAATTATGGCCGATAACCGGGGGTCCACTGTATGTACACTCATTGTATTGAACACAGTAACCGCACTAAAGTTTTCATCATAATATTGTTTACCAAACTTGTTTACAACAATAAACATGAAGAAAAGTTGTATATTAGTAATGTTCTACAGTGGAACCTCCACTAACGAGTGCATCCACGTGCGAGTTTTTCCAGATACTAGCAGTCGCTTGGTCGATTTTTTGCTTCCATACTCGAGCAAAATTTCCAAATGTGAGCGGGCCTCAAGGGAGGTTCCTTGATGCTGGTGAGGGGCTCTTGCTCTTGATCTAGGGAATTGGATCTCATTTGTTTGTTGGACTATCTTACTGAAACTTGGGCAATGTATGATGGAAAGATATTTCTTAAAGTACACCGAAAATGAAAGAAATTAGACCATAAATAACGGAGTTCACTTCCCAGCATTAGCCGCCCCTTAGCGGTATATTTTCTTATGGTTTTTATGGTTGTATTGTCGTTTTGGTCTCATTTGATAGAATGGAAAATATATTACAGAAATAGATATGATTTTGATTGGTTTCACAACGAAAAGTACCTTGAAATTGAACTCAAAGTTGCGGAAATGTTTGCTTTTTGCCGATGTTCAATTGTAAACAAATGACATCACTGTCCAATTAGTACGTATGTACTAATTAATAATAATACGTAATAATAAAAATAATCCATAATAATAATAATACATAATACGTATAATATAATAATAATCATACGTATAATATAATAATAATATAATACAGTGGACCCTCGGTTTTCGTTCACCTCCAAACTCGCACAATTATGTAAATGTATTTTTGTTAGAGCTTTTGTAAGTGTATTTTTGGGGTTCTGAAACGACTAATCTAATTTACATTTGTCCTTATGGGAACAAATTTGTTCGGTAATGGCACTCAAACAGCATTCTGGAATGAATTTTCAACAAAAACAGAGGGTCCACTGTACGTATAATAATACGTAATACCTCAATGAAAATAAGTCACTCTGTCTGACTTTTTTGGGTTATCCTATGATCTCTACACATATGCTGCTATGTATGATAATCTATGTAAATGTATTTGTGTATACCTGAATAAACTTACTTACTATAATAATAATTATAATATGCACGTACTACATATAATAAGTTAGTTTGAGCATGCCACCACGAGATGGCAGTGCATATCAAAACAAAGCTCAGCTGTTCACAGAGCTTACCTTGCGGGTGAAGGAATTAGTAAGTAAGTTTATTCAGGTATACACAAATACAGTTACTGTACAGTGGTCCCTCGGTTTTCGCTGAAAATTCGTTCCAGAATGCTGCTCAAGTGCCATTAACGAACGAATTTACTTCCTTAAGAAATAATGTCACGTAGGTTAGTCTATTTCAGACCCCAAAAATACACTTGCAACAGCACTTACGAAAATACACTTACATAAATGTTCGAGTTTGGAGATGCACGAAAACCGAGGGACCACTGTACATAGATTATCATACATAGCAGCAGAACCTAGGATAACACAAAGAACCTAGGATAACCCAAAAAAAGTCAGTGTTTTCCTTACGTGTAGCAATTAAGTGTACATAGGATTAAGAGTGTATCATTAAGAGAAAGTCTCAAGTGGTCGTGCGTTGGAGCTATGTAATGACGCTTGCGTAAGTCATTTCCGAAACATTCTGAAAAAGGACAAAACAAAATGAACTCCTGACAGCATACGCTGTATACTACATAATTTCTTTACGTATTATTATTATTATTATTATTACATTATTACTATTATTATTATTGTTTTCCTTATGAAACTACGTATGTACATAGTGATCTAATGGAGTTTGCCTTACAAACACTCCATTTTCTGTTATAATAAAAGCATGGGAAGGTATGGAGGAATGGCCACCGTGGTGGCCCTATCCATAACAACAACAATGGCTGCTGTGCCTCTGCGCTCAACTAACACTACTCACATACGTAATATTTCATTCATTCTAGTGTATTTATCATGTTTCTACGTCATTAATATTGTTTATGTCATAGTAGATGAATTGTGATAGATAAATAAGCCGTAGAGTTGATATTAGTGAAATATTGAAGCATATTTTGTCGTTCCTGAGAGCCAGAACGGATTAATTTTATTTCAATTAATTTAAATGAGGAAAATTGACTCTGCAAATAAGCAAATCCAGTTGCAAGCAAGGTCACGGAACGGATTAAACTCGCAAGCAGAGGTTCCACTGTATTATATATTTACATACATGTATGTACAGTCACTGGACATGTTCCTAGAACTGCTGCAGTCTGTGGAAGTCTTTGAAACAAGGTATCATGCACAGTGGTACATCTTACATTCCTCGCACATAAACCAAGTGTCTTTGCATCTTTGTGGCCATCATTTTGTTTGTGCACAGACAACACATATCTTCTAAGCCCATTTCTTCTTAGTTGCAGGAAGCTGTATTAGGAAGTGATCACCTTCCCCCCCCCCTCAAACGCTTGGATAATCGGTGATCAGTAGCAGGTGTTGTTACCTGGTACTTCATTATTAGTTGTCTGATGACAGATAAACAAAATTCACCATACGGTGGTCTGTTGCCGGTCTTCATTTGGTACATATTATAGGAATTGAGTATTGAAATATGCATGAGATGGAAGAAAAGTTTCATGTACCACTTGTATCTCTTATGAACACAATCGGTAAAGCCAATTTGCATGTCACATTTGTCAACCAAACGCATGTTTTGTGTGTAGTCAATCACTGTTGCTGGTTTTAGAATATGTTCATTCGTCACTCTATTCACCTTGCCACTGTCTTTCATTTCATTAGGGTGAATGGATGTCAACAATGTGATATCTCGTTTGTCATGCCACCATAATGCCATGATGTCATTGGCAACAAATACCTGCACCTCATCACTATGAGTGCCTGTGTTGAACCTGGGCATATGTTTACGATTAGAACGCACTGTGCCACACACTTCTGTCATGTTCACTTGCAAGAAATCACTCAGTAAGGGGCTTGTGTACCATTTATCAGTATATAATGTATGCCCCTTACCAGGATATGGTGCCATCATTGTTCTCACTACGTCACCTGAGATACCCAATAACATCCTGGTATTTTTCAATGTTTTACTTCCCATGTATACAGTTATGTCCAATAGCAGGCCACTGTCACAGTCACAGAGTACAAATAGTTTTATACCAAAGCTTGAATGACAGTCTACCTTATAACAAAATCAAAGACTCATCAATTACAAGATTCTTGAATGGATAAAAGTACATGCTGAACTTTTGTTTCAGATGCATTAAAACATTTCTAATCTTGTGTAACCTGTCATTTCTGCCAGGCCTGGTTTTGTCAGAGAAGTGCAACATACGTAAGAGTAAGATAACTCTGTTCACTGGGATGATTTCGCTGAAGGCCGGGGTAGAAATTAGCGCATCTGTGGACCAGTAAGATTTTATATTATGCTTATAGACATGAGGCATAAGCATTATGTTGCAAAAAACAAATACATTTCAGCCACAGTTGTCTCCTTCCACCAGTGTAGTCTTGACTGTGGTGATATTGTATTTGCCATGGTGTAATCAAAATACTTGTTACTTTCCCTGACAATATTTTCCATCAAGGGCTGGTCAAAGAATTCCAGTTCACTTGCAGTGTTTCCATGGGAACAAGATGGCAGGAGTCCACTTTGAGTGTCATCAAATTGATGGGGATTGGGAACAAAATTGGGATTTTGCTGCCAATCCCAGATGCGATTTGTTGGTGGGTACAGTGACCCTCGTTTTTTGTAAGCATCAGAATTCATAATTTTTGCTAATCGTAATGTTTTTTTGTCAAAATATTGACTCGCGAATCGTCATTTGACTTGCAAATAGTCATTCGTCCCGAACGTGTCCGGGTGGCTCGAGCAGCCCCACACACCATTCACAGTCAGTGTGCCATTGTTTATCACCGAGTGAGCACAATCCCATGCATTCATACGATACATTTTGTAATATTCCATTCGTTTTAGTGCTTGCAACTGCTAAGTAAGCCACCAAGGGCCCAAAGAAAACTCCTAGTGCCAGCCCTTTGGTAAAGGTGAGAAACACGATAGAATTCAAGAAAGACATCATTGCAAAATATGAAAGTGGGAGTGCATGTGGCAGAGATTGCCAGGATGAATGGAAAACCCCATACAACCATCGCTTCTATTGTGGCCAAGAAAAAGGAAATCAAGGAAGCTGTTGTTGTGAAAGGGGTAAATATGATCACAAAAATGAGATCGCAAATACTTGAAGATGTGGAGAGGTTGTTGTTGGTGTGGATCAACGAGAAACAATTAGCAGGAGATAGTGTTATGCAGTCGATAATTTGTGAAAAGGAAAGGCAGTTGCATGACGATCTTGTAAAGAAAATGCCTGCAACGAGTGCTGGTTTGAGAGATTTAAGAAGTGTAGTGGCATACACAGTATGGTAATACTGCCAGTTCTGACAAATGTGTGGCTGAGAAATATGTTCGTGAATTCAAGGACTATGTAGAGGCTGAAAAATTCCTCTCCCAACAAGTGTTCAATTGTGATGAAATAGGCCTGTTTTGGAAGAAAATGCCAAAGAGAACCTACATCACACAGGAGGAAAAGGCAATGCCAGGACACAAGCCTATGAAAGACAGGCTAACTCTCATGTTCTGTAGTAATGCTAGTGAGAATTTCAAAGTGAAGTCTTTACTGGTGTATCACTCTGAAAATCCCAGTGTTCAAGAAAAACAGTGTCGCCAAGGCTAATTTGTGTGATGTGGAAGGCTAACAGTAAGGCATGGGTCACGAGGGAAATTTTCCTTGATTGGTTCAATGAAGTGTTTGGCCCCAGTGTGAAGAAATACCTCCTGGAAAATAAATTGGAACTCAAGTGCCTCCTGGTAATGGACAATGCACCTGCTCATCCTCCAGACTTGGATGACCAAATGGTGGAGGAGTTTTGTTTCATCACAGTGAAGTTCTTGCCCCATAATACCACTCCTCTCATCCAGCCCATGGACCAGCAGATCATTTCAAACTTAAAAAAACTTTACACCAAAGCAATGTTTCAAAGGTGCTTTGATGTGTCCTCAGACACTCAATTGGCCCTAAGAGAGTTCTGGAAAGATCACTTCAATATCCTCCATTGCATGAACCTTATAGGTAAGGCTTGGGAGGGAGTGACTTCCAGGACTTTGAACTCTGCTTGGAGAAAGTTGTGGCCAGATTGTGTCCAAGAGAGGGATTTTGAAGGGTTTGAGGCTGACCCTGAGGACCCTATGCCAGTTGTGGAATGTATTGTGGCATTGGGGGATTCCATTGGGGTTGGATGTGAATGGCAAGGATGTGGAAGAGTTGGTGGAGGGCCACAATGAAGAGCTAACCACTGAAGAGCTGCAAGAGCTTCATGTGGAACAGCAACAGACCACAGCTCAGGAAATTGCTTCACAGGAGGAGGGAGAGAGAGGGAAGGTGCCTTCTTCAGAGATTAAGGAGATTTGTGCAATGTGGAGTAGGGTGCAAACATTTATGGAGGAACATCACCCTAACAAAGCTGTTACAGGCTGTATCTGCGACATGTTCAATGACAATCTTGTGTCCCATTTTAGGGAAATTTTAAAGAGACGCCAGAAACAGAGCTCTCTGGACAGATATTTAGTGCCACAGGTGTGCAGTGACTCTATAGCTGGTCCTAGTGGCATTAAAAAACAAAGAAGGGAAGTAACCCCAGAAAAGGACTTGGTACCTGAAGTCTTTATGGAAGGGGATTCCCCTTCCAAACAGTAATTTCTCCATCCTCTCCCCTCCTCCCGTCTTCCATTCACCAACAACAGTCTTCAATAAAGGTAAGTGTCATGTTATTATTGCTTTATTCATGTCTCATTGTTTTCTGTGTATGTAAATATATATTTCAAATAAAAAAATAATTTTTTGTTAATACTTTTGGGTGTCTGGAACAGATTATAATTGGATTTACATTATTTCTTATGGGGAAAATGGTTTTGCAAATTGTAAATTTTGCCTTTAGTCACACTCTCTGGAACAGATTAATTACGAAAAACGAGGGTCCACTGTACTTGACATATATAAGCTGGTTGTGGTGGTAGTGCAGGTTGTGGTAGTGTGAGGCTGGATGACGATGCACTTTGTCCTGGACCAGCTGACTCAGCAGCGTGGGTTGATGCTGCTTGCTGCATGCCCGTGGCACCACCACCACCACCACCTACTAACACGTGGTCTATCCATCCCAATTGTAGCCACATCTTTGTCACTTTCACTGTCTATTCCAGGTTTAGGGCTACGGGATGTACTCCGTCCCCTTGGAATTGCATATGGTACACTACTCGCGGGCATGCGGCGGCATATATACCGACGCTTCACTGGTAAATATGATTCCTCACTATCACTACTCAAATGGTCATCAAGAGCAATAAAATCAAAGTCCACATCACTATCATCACCATTACTCAAATCCGAAGCCTAGCCATGCAAAAATATTAGTTTTCTCTTGCGATAAGGTACAACTGAACGTGACAGACGCACCAGCACCAGAGGTGGAAGGTTAAGGATTATCAGGATTTTCGGCACTATTTTCGATATCCTGAGCATTGCTTTCGGTCACAAATTGATCAAAACCATAGAATTCATCTTCAGATCCACTTCCATCAGTGTTGGAACTATCACTTCGCTTGTTTATGATTATAATAGCAGCACTGTATGACCCCAGTGGGTTTAGCACTTTTTGATTACATCTCTCTTTCCTCTAAGAAAAATTCTGATCCACGAGAGTATGTTCTGTTATTTCTGTCTGCACTTCAAGTTTTTGTGTGCATGCATGCATGAGTATTAGTGAATTAAAGTGGAGAGAAGTGGTTTTCCAAGAGTGGAAGTGCTGTTCAAATGTGAGCTTGGTAGCATTTATGAAAGGATTTATGTACAAAGGTTAGCCAGACTTGAGTCTTGGAAGTGGAAAGTACAGTGCTCACACTCTGAAGGATGAGTGGGGATGTTACAGTTCAAAGCATCATCTGAATGGTACTATCTTACACTTAGGGCAAGTTAGCTACTGAATAAACAATGCTTGATGTATCCATCTTTAGGTTGAATCACCTCAATGAGAGGCAGACGATGTCTACCTGGAGAGTATTACGGGGACCAACACCCCCTCAGCCCAATCCACGACCAGGCCTCCCGGTGGATCAGGGCCTGATCAACCAAGCTGTTACTGCTGTCCACACATAGTCCAACGTATGAACCGCTGATCCGGCACCGACTAAGTATCTGTCCAGCTCCCTCTTGAAGGCAACCAGGGGTCTATTGGTAATTCCCCTTATGTATTGTGGGAGGCTGTTGAACAGTCTTGGGCCCTGGACACTTATTGTGTTTTCTCTAGTGTATCAATGGCACCCCTACTTTTCACACGGGGTATTTTGCACTGCCTGCCCTATGAAAGTAGGGCAGAAATCACTGCCCTACTTTCGTAGGGAGTGATTTCTGTGTGCAGATTTGGGACCATCCCTTCTAGGATTTTCCAAGTGTAGATTATCTCTCTCTCTCTCGCCTACATTCCAGCGAGTACAAGTCAAGTGCTTCCAAGCGTTCCCAGTAGTTAAGGTGTTTGATGGAACTTGTATGTGATATACCTTTGAAGAGTTTTGAAAGTTTAACTACTCTCAGAGCCAGGCTCGTCTGGTGCTTGCTTGGTCAACCAGGCTGTTGCTGCTGGAGGCCCGCTGCCCTACATATCCATCACAGCCTGGTTGATCTGGCACCTGGTGAAGATACTTGTCCAGTTTCCTCTAGAAGGCTTCTACACTTGTTCCAGCCGTGTTTCTGATATCTTCTGTTAAGATGTTGAATAGTCTGGGACCCCGGATGTTGATACAATGTTCCCTTATTGTCCCCACCGCACCCCTGCTCCTCACTGGATTTATTTTACACTTCCTCCAATATCTCTCACTCCAGTATGTTGTTATGGCAGTGTGCAGATTTGGGACCAGGCCCTCGAGTACTTTCCAGGTATATACGTATTATCATGTATCTCTCTCTCCTCCGCTCCAATGAGTACATGTTCAAGACTTGAAGGAGTTCCCAGTAATTTAGATGTTTCACTGGCTCAATGTGAGCCGTAAATGATCTCTGCATTTGTTCCAGCTCTGATATTTCTCCTGCTTTGAACGGGGCCATTAGCACTGAGCAGTACAGCTAGCCCTCCACTTTCGCGAGCTTCGAACATTCGCAAATGCCCAGCCGTCCAATCATATTTACAAAACAAATGTGGGAAAAAGTATGGGAAAATGCTTCCTGCCGCGTCCCTACTACCCTCCTGTTCATGCCGCCAAACACAACCTCCCTGATACAACCTCTTGAACTTTGTGTGATAGCTACATTTAAAGCCTACTACACACGAAGGTCAATGCAAAGGCTCCACGCTGTTGGATGCAGATCCAGATATGAGTTTCACTCAATACTGGAAGAAATTCACCATCGCTGACTACCTGTCAATAGTGCATGAGTGTGTCAAGGATTTGTGCCCTTAGGCAGTGAAGGGTTGTTGGAAGGCTTTGTGGCCAGTGTGTGTGTGTGATATTGTTGGATTTGGTCCTCAGAACGAGGTTAACAAAGCCGTGACGAAGACTGTGGAGTTAGCAAGGCTAGTTGGTGGTGAAGGGTTCGAGGACATGCAGGAGGGCGAGGTGAGAAGAACATGCACCGAGCCTAAATGATGAAGAATTGTTGGAGATTGTGCAGGCAGAGTGAGGATGAAGAAGAGGAGAGTGTTGCTGAGGCCAATCAACCTCAGGCCCTCACCCTTGAAAAACTAGGGCAAGCTATGAGAATGACAGCACAGCTCAAACAAAATTTTTTTTTACAACATAGACCCACTGAACCGCTTCGGTGGGAGGCGGCCGACGTGTTGAAAGAAGAAGAAGACCCACTGATGTTGAGGGCTTTGAAGGTGATGAGCGACATTGATAGGAGCATAATTCCCTACAAAACTCTGTTTGTAGATATGAAGAGGAAATGGTCTCAGTTGCCCATCACAATGTTCTTCAAAAGGAAGCCTGCCACTACCTATACTGCCTCACCTGAACCTCAACCCGTGGCAAAATCTGACTCCGTTGCTAACTCTGACTCTAGCGATGTTGGCAGTGATGCTGGCAGTGAAGAGTTAGAATCCACAAACTAGACTCATCATGCCATGCAGTTACACTCCATATAATCACCTCCACTCAACTGTGACCCTCTTGAATTTTGTATATAGTGTTCCTTTTGAGTTCTTCATTCTTTCCATACCTAAGCAACTGGAATTTATCACCATTGAACGTCATGTTGTTCTCCACTGCCCACTGGAAAACCCTGCTTATGTCTTCCTGTAATTTTCCATTGTCCTCTACCATAGTGACTTTCATTCTTATTTTAGTGCCCTCTGCAAATGATGATACAGTGTGATGGGTGTTTTTATCTATGTTGACTATGAAGATGAGAAACAGCAGAGGTGCCAGGACAGTGCCTTGGGGCACTGAGCTTTTGACCTTGCTGATGCTGGATCTTACTCTGTTTACTACTACTTTTTGTGTTCTGTGTGTTAGGAACCCAAAAATCCATCTGCCTACCTTCCCTGTAATGCCCATGGCCCTCATTTTGTGCGCTATCACTCCATGATCACATTTGTCAAACACCTTTGCAGTAAAGGTTCTCTGTACATTCTCCAGATCTGCAATTTCACCTGCTTTGAACAGAGATGTTAATGTACAGCAGTATTCCAGCCTAGAGAGAACAAGTGATTTGAAAAGGATCATCATTGGCTTATCATTTCTTGTTTTGAATGTTCTTATTATCCATCCTATCATTTTCTTTGCAGTTGTAATCATGGTACTGTTGTGATCCTTGAAAGTGAGATCCTCAGACATTACCAATCCAAGGTCCCTCACATTATTTGTTCGCTCTATTGCATGATTAGAGTTTGTAGTATACTTAGTTCTAATTATTATCTCCTCCATTTTTCCATAACGGAGTACAGCAGTTGGAATTTGTCTTCACTGAACATATTGTTTTCTGTTGCCCAGTGGAAAACTTGGTTTATATCTTCTTGGAGGTTAACTGTGTCCTCAATAGATTACAGTCTCATGCAGATCCTATTATCGTCTGAAAAGGATGACACGGTACTGTGGATTACATCTCTGTCTATGTCTGATATGAGGATGAGGAACAGGATGGGGGCAAGTACTGTGCCTTGTGGAACAGCTTTTTACTATGGCATCTTCTGATTTACCTCTATTTACCATTACTGTGTTTGATTGGTTAGAAAGTTGAAGATCCATCTCCCCACTTTGCCAGTTATTCCTTTAGCATGCATTTTGTGCGCTATTACACTATGATCTTCCAGCGCATCCAAGACCATACCATAGTGATCCAGAAGTTGTGAGAGGCAGGAGCGACCCATTCTGAACCCATGTTGCCTTAGATTGTGCTTCTTAGAACTAAAAGATCTTTATGATGTGGGACGTTTGAGCTATTGGTCTATAGTTCTTAGCTAATGCTTTGCTGCCACCTTTATGGAGTGGGCTATATCCGTTGTTTTTAGTGACTGTGGAATTTCACCCATGTCTAAGCTCCTTCTCCATAGTATACTAAGGGCATGCAAAAGGGGGTTTCTTGCAGTTTTTAACCCTTTCGGGGTTTCGGCTGTACTAGTACGGCTTACGCGCTGGGGTTTTCCACGTACTAGTACGCATAAATTCTAGCGCCTTCAAATTAAGCGGGAAATGGCTGGTAGGCCTAGAGGTGAGAGAATGGGTCTGCGTGGTCAGTGTGCGCAGTAGGAAAAAAAAATCGGCGACCCAGTGGTGCATTGTGGGAATGCCATGTTAGTACACCTTGTTCACCATGCCTCGCAGTAAGAAACTCCTCACTCCTCAGCGAACTGGAACACTTTTGTTCCCCAGTGACAGTTCTAACACCGATGGGAGTGTCAGTGATGATGAGTTTCAAGGTTTTGAGGAGGTTGTGACCGAAACTAGTGACCATAATACCGGTAATATTGAGGAAAACCCAGACGACCCTCAACCTTCCACCTCTGGTGCTGTGGCGTCTTGTTCACATTCAGTTGTACCAAAACGAAGGAGGAAACTCTTCTTTACCCATATCCAGGATCTGATGTGAGCAATGGTTATGATAGTGATAGTGAATATGAACTCCAAGCTCTTCAAAACAGTTCCAGTAGCGAGAGTGGAGCGGAATATTCTCCAGTGAAGCGTCAGTATATACGACGGTATATGCACTCTGGTAGTGTGCCATATGCTGTTCGAAGGGGAAGGAGTACATCTTGGAGTACATCCCGTGGGCATACAACAGGCACAGATAGTGAAAATGAAGATGATAATGTTGCAATTGGGATGAGAAATGTGCATGCATCTGGTGGTGGTAGTGGTGGTGCCAGGCGTGAGGCACCAGCAGTGAGCCATGCTGCCACCCACGCCGCTGACTCACCCGACCTACAACAAAGGCCACCCTCACATACCCACCCACTACACCAACCGGCACAACCACAACCTCCACAACCACCTGTCAATATCCAGTACCCACCAGCAGACCGCACCTGGGATTGGCAGGAAGCTGACAATTTTATTCCCAATCCCCATCAGTTTGATGAAAGTCAGTGGAATACGCCCATCATGTACACTTGGAAACAATGCCACTGAACTGGAATGTTTTGAGTTATTTTTTGACGAACCCCTGATGGAAATTATTGTCAGGGAAAGAAACACATACTACGAGTACACCATGGCAAACACAATACTATCACCAAAATCACACCTCCACAAGTGGAAAGAGACAACTGTGGCTGAGATGTATCCTTTCTTTGCCACAATAATGCTTATGCCACATGTGTATAAGCACCGTGTCAAATCATACTGGTCGACAGACCACCTGACTGCAACACCAGGTTTCAGTGATATAATATCAGTGAATCGATTTGTGCTACTGTTACGTACGTTACACTTCTCAGACAAAACCAGGCCTGACAGAAACGACAGGTTATATAAGATTAGGAATGTGTTTGTGTATCTGACACAGAAATTCAACATGCATTTTTATCCCTTCAGGAAGCTTGTTATTGATGAGTCATTGATTCTGTTCAAAGGTAGACTGTCGTTCAAGCAGTATATACCAAGCAAGAGAAAACGCTTTGGTATAAAGCTGTTTGTGCTTTGTGATTGCTACAGTGGTCTTGTATTGGATATTATTGTGTACACTGGAAGTTATACATTGCAAGATACCAGGAAGTTATTGGGTATCTCTGGTGATGTGGTTAGAACAATGATGGAACCATATCTTGGTAAGGGGCATATATTATACAGGTCTCCCTCAACATTCGCGAGGGTTAGGGGATCAAGAGCCTCGCAAATGTTGAAAAATCGCGAATGATTGGTGCCCCAATATATTGTAGGGAAATATAATAAAATACTGCTTCCTTAACCTATTGAACCATGAACAATCATAAAACACATGAAAACATCGCAAAATAATGTACTATACACGTTATTTTGACATGAGCTGGCTGTGGAGGGAGGCCTGTAATAGTATAATTATACAATAAGTATTTTATAGTGTTGTGAAGTGTCATGGGGAATCAAGAGTTACTGACACACTGCTACTTCTGCCTCTGCTGTAGCTCTGCTCACTTTGTAATGATGCCAAATGTTGAATTAAATATGTATACATTAGAAAAAAAATAAAATAAAAATGAAACTTCAACTTGATAACTATTTTAATTTGCGTAACTCATATATTACAGAAAACAATAAAAAAGTAAAATACCCACGAAGTGGGAGGAGCTATTGGAGGGAGGGAGAAGCGAGCAGTAACATTCAGTGTCTGGTGAGTCATCATGGGTGGTGGATGTTAGCCTTAGTGCTAATAAAATGTTGTGTAATTACACTAATATTAGTAATAAAGGTTATCTATCTATTATATTTATTCCAAATTTATATCAGAAACACGATAAATACCCTAGAACTGTAATAAAGACACTGAAATGAATAATATATGCCATATTATATGAGTGGGGTAAGAGAAGCAGGCAGGCCGCCACTCATAAGAGATGTTTACATCAGGGTAAACATACCTAGATCACTCTTGTCATAAGAACAAATGCAAAAATAGTATTTATTATTTTTAGAATAATAATAATTTATAATAATTGATCTGGAGCACTTTAAATGTCATCAGTATTTGGTAGCTGACATTTAGAGCACTCCACAGCAATTATTATTATTTATTATTATTATTTCCCTACAATATATTGTAGGGAAATTATGTATAATTATGCTATTTTTGCATTTGTTCTTATGACAAGAGTGATTTAGGCATGTTTACCCTGATGTAAACATCTCTTGAGTGGGTCTTCCTGCTTCTCTCACCCACTCATATAATATGGCATATATCATTTATTTCAGCGTCTTTATTACAGTTCTAGGGTATTTATCGTGTTTCTGATATCAATTTGGAATAAATGTAATAGATAGATAATCTTTATTACTAATATTAGTGTAATTACACAACATTTTATTAGCGCTAAGGCTAGCACCCACCACCCATGACGACTCGCCAGACACTGACCTACTGCTCGCCTCTCCCTCCCTCCAATAGCTCCTCCCACTTCGTAACAATGTTAGATGGTGAATTTAATGTATTTTTCTGTAAGCTTAACTCGTTGTATGTGTATTTTACTTTTTTATTGTTTTCTGTAATATACGAGTTATGCAAAATAAAATAAGTTATGAAGTTGGAGTTTCATTTTTTTTTTCTAATATACGTATATAATTCAGCATTTGGCATGATTATAAAGTGGGCGGAGCTACAGCAGTGGGAGAAGCAGCAGTGTCTCAGTAACTTGTGATTTCCCATGATGCTTCACAACACTATAAAATATTGTATAATTATACTTTTACAGGCCTCCCTCCACAGCCAGCCCGTGTCACTATAACATGTATGTATATAGTACAATATTTTACAATGTTTTCATGTGTTTTATGATTGTTCATGGTTCAATAGGTTAAGGAAGCAGTATTGTTAGGCTAAGTAAATGCTATTATATTATATTTCCCTGCAATATATTGGGGCACCAAACATTCGCAATTTTTCAACATTCGCGAGGCTCTTGATCCCCTAACCCTCACGAATGTTGAGGGAGACCTTTCTTCTTCTTTCAACACGTCAGCCGTTTCCCACCAAGGCGGGGTGGCCCAAAAGGAAAAACGAAACTTTCTCCTTTTACATTTAGTAATTTATTCAGGAGAAGGGGTTACTAGCCCCTTGCTCCAGGCATTTTAGGCACCTCTTACGACACGCATGGCTTATGGAGGAAGAATTCTGTTCCACTTCCCCATGGAGATAAGAGGAAATAAGAACAAGAACTAGTAAGAAAATAGAAGAAAACCCAGAGGGGTGTGTATATATATGCTTGTACATGAATGTGTAGTGTGACCTAAGTGTAAGTAGAAGTAGCAAGATGTACCTGAAATCTTGCATGTTTATGAGACAGAAAAAAGACACCAGCAATCCTACCATCATGTAAAACAATTACAGGCTTTCGTTTTACACTCACTTGGCAGGACGGTAGTACCTCCCTGGGCGGTTGCTGTCTACCAGCCTACTACCTAGAGGGAGACCTGTATAGTAAAAAAAAAAAAAACTTAAGTAGATAATATTACCTTTCATCAACTTGAAAAGACAATTTCTCTTTTCCATCAATACTAATCAAGCATCCACTCTTGAATTCTTCCATTATTAGTGAGTGACCAGCAAACAAGGCAACACTAAGAGGATGCAATACTGATAGGTCACGTGCCACTGTTCTCTTCGATACATCATCTCTGCTTAAATGAACACACAGGAGATGTTGTGAAAAATTAGCAGCATCCTTTGGAATTCTATGAAGTACACAGTCACTCCCTGTGTCTACCCGAGCACCTTCCCTGAAAATATATGGTATACTGGTAATTTGAGATGAATTCAATGTATATACGGGTTATGCTTAATAAAAGTGGTAAAGAGAAAGCTCAAGTTGGCAGAAAACAAACAAATAATGAAAGAAAAGTTTAAGAACCAGGACATGGTGAAAAGGATAAAAATTAAGAAGTGAATAAGCAAGAAACCTATATGAAGTAGTGATATTTATTTCAATTCTTACTTATAACATGCAATGGAAGGCTGTGTTCATTAATTTTACAACAAACAAATCTCAAGCTCAAAATTTCTGAAACAATTAAGGAATGACAAAGTGTACTCAGTCTTGATGACGAGCGAGTCAGAGTTCAGGATGCCCTTTGAGAAGACGCCTTGTTGTATATGCAGCATACGACTAATTCCCGCTAATAGTACACCCAGTACTAGTTGTCTGCTGTGGGAATTGACATTCCATGAAGAATAATGGGATGAAATATCTTCGTCATCTACCAAGAGCCCGTCATGTAAATGGTTACTGTACACGTGTTTTAAACCTGTGAAAGAATATTTTATGATACAACTGCATCGAGTGGTCACTTTAAAAAAAAAAAAAAATATTTTGAATTATATATTATACATCATGCCAGCATGTGACTATTGCAGTCAGAATCCTCCATGTTGCCCAAATTTACATTTATAAAACAAAGTACTATAAGCCTTTTTTTGCATATTGAATTTCTTATTCCTTATTATGGTTCCATTTTCCTGTTTCATTAGTCTTTGTAAAGTTTTTGTTGAATAAATATTTTCAATATAGGTACAGTGGAACCTCGGTTTTCGTTTGACCTGGTTTTCGTTGAATTTGTTTTTTGACGACTTTTTTCGTCAAAATATTGTCCCAGTTTTCGTTTATCACCTTGGTTTTCGTCCACTGTACCAAACGTGTCCGCCTGCCCACGCCCACACAAAGCATCCCATGCACGCATTCTGAGTCAGTCTGGCTTTGTTTCTCGTTGAGTGAACATTACCCTGCACGTTCATACAAAACATTTCGTAATAATCCATTGTTTTTTGTGCTCTGGGGAAGTCCATGAGGTTGGATGTGAGTGACCAGGATGTGCAAGAGTTGGTGGACGAAAACAGGGAAGAGCTAACCACTGAAGAGCTGCAACACCTTCAACTGGAACAGCAACAGATCACAGCTGAGGAAATTGCTTCAGAGGAGGAGGAAGAGAGGGGAGAAGTGCCTTCTTCAGTGATTAAGGACATGTGTGCAAAGTGGAGTGAGTTGCAAAGTTTTGTGGAGAAATATCACCCTAACAAAGCTGTTGCAAGCCATGTCTGCAACATGTTCAATGACAATGCCTTGTCCCATTTTAGGCAAATCTTAAAGAGACGCCAGAAACAGACCTCTCTGGACAGATTTTTTGTGCGACAGGGGTCCAGTGACTCAAGCTGGTCCTAGTGCCAGTAAAAGACAAAGAAGGGAAGTAACCCCGGATAGGAACTTGATACCTGAAGTCCTTATGGAAGGGGATTCCCCTTCCAAACACTAAACTATCCTCCCTATCCCCTCCTCGCCATCTTCCATACGCCAACAAGTCTTCAATAAAAGTAAAAGTGATTTAAATGTTCATTTACCCATTTCATTAGTGCTTTATATTTATTTCTCATTGTTTTCTGTATGTAAAACTATAGTTCTCTATAAAATGTATTTTTTGTTAATACTTTTGGGTGTCTGGAATGGATTAATTGGATTTACATTGTATTTCTTATGGGAAATATTGCTTCAGTTTTCGTAAAATTCGGTTTTCGTCAGACTTTCTGGAACGAATTAAAGACAAAAACTGAGGTTCCACTGTACTACATACCAAAATGAGGAAAAATTACCAGATATTCTCTAAAAAATTCCAAGACGTTTTGCTCAGATAAATCATCATCAGCAGGTTTCTGTTTACTGTAATTATTATTCTGTGTCACTGTTTAATATTATTTAAATATTTAATTTTCTAATTGAAACGAGTGTCTTCCTATAAGGCAGGGTGACCCAAATAAAACAAATTCACCATCATTCATTCAACTGGCATCTTTCCAGAAGTGTGCTGACATCACAAACGGATTAGCCTCCAACTGTAAATTCCCACCCTTTAGTTTTAGTCTTGGTAAAAATTAATTCCAAACTCTGATTTAATACTGTTTTAAATTAGAAATTATGTACAATAAATTATGAAAGAGAACTTTACCTTAACTGAATTCGGATATTTACCTTTATTAATATAAAGATAAAAAATGTATTCATTAATCATTCCCTAGCTGCTTTTGCAGAAGTGCATGAAAAATTTAAATGGTTCACTGAACTGCAACATTCCCCCCCCCACCATCTTTCAAAGTTCAGACACTACTCTCCACCTCCAGAACTCAACATATACAGTGGTACCTTGGTTTTCGTAGATAATTCATTCCAGAATGCTGTTCGAGCGCCGTTACCGAAGGAATTTGTTCGCATAAGGACAAATGTAAATTAGATTAGTCCATTTCAGACCCCCAAAAATACACTTACACAAGCACTTACAATAATACACTTACATAATTGTTCGAGTTGGGAGCTGTACGAAAACCGACGTACCACTGTAATTGGTTTCCACTGAATTCCTTCCTATGTATGATGTGGAAATATACTATTATTATTATTTTTGAACACAGCGGCTGTCTCCTTTCCAGGTACGGTGACCCGAAAAAGAAACTGTATATAGTTTTTCTTCTTTTTACATTTGGTAAATTCCTGTTATACAGTAGAACGTCATTTAGCACGAGATTATGTTGCACGTTACCGGTATTGCATGATTTAAGATTTGCGACACATTATCATCTTACACAACGTAAAGATGATATTACACGGTTCGGCAGGAGGGGAAAAATTTTGAGCGCATGGTTATTTACTGCCTAAGAATCCTCATGCTTTGAGGAAAAGGGAATTTGTTTCTCCTTCCTGCAAACTGTAAGTTTATTCAGATACACGGGGCCAGGAGCTGAGTCTCGACCCCTGCAACCACAATTAGGTGAGTACAGTTACATACATTATCATACATAGCAGCATATGTGTAGAGAACCTAGGATAACCCAAGTCAGTCAATGGAAATACTGTCACTCTGACTTTTTTGGGTTATCCTAGGTTCTCTACACATATGCTGTTATGTATGATAATCTTCGTAACTGTATCTGTGTATACCTGAATAAACTTACTTACAGTTTGTGGGAAGGAAAAACAAATAACCATTCTCACAAGCAGTCTTGTTATTACTACTGTTGTGGTTCAGCAGACACCACCCGCCTTACCCAGCCACCATGGACCCCACCATCCCAGCATTCGTATGTATTTCATATGCGTCAAGAAGTCCTGGCTACAAGCCAGCTGTGTTTGTGAAGAATAAGAGTGAATTGTGTTTTGATCTTGAATTTACGAAGAAAACAAAGATATTAGACAAGACATAACCCGTGGCCGTAATGAAGTGTTACTTTGTACACATAAAAAGATGTAAACATAAGTTTGTGTGACTGACTGACTGACTGACTGACTGACTTGACTGACTGAATGACTAACTTGACTGACTGAATGACTTGACTGACTGACTGAATGACTTGACTGACTGACTGACTGAATGACTTGACTGACTGACTGACTGAATGACTTGACTGACTTACTGAATGACTTGACTGACTTACTGAATGACTTGACTGACTTACTGAATGACTTACTGAATGACTTGACTGACTTACTGAATGACTTGACTGACTTACTGAATGACTTGACTGACTTACTGAATGACTTGACTGACTTACTGAATGACTTGACTGACTTACTGAATGACTTGACTGACTTACTGAATGACTTGACTGACTTACTGAATGGCTTGACTGACTTACTGAATGGCTTGACTGACTTACTGAATGGCTTGACTGACCTACTGAATGGCTTGACTGACTTAATGACTGACTGACTGACTTGACTGACTTAAAGTTAGACACTCAATTCAACCATCGACTTCAGTTCAAGAACTTCTACTATCCACCTCAGCCCAGTAGGGCCACAGCATAACTCTCCACTCTCTTCACAATCATCCACAAACACCAGCACCCACAATTTAAGGTAAATACTATTATTTCTATTACATTTGTAGTCTTAAGCAGTAAAAACAACATAATACATCACGATAATGAACTACAATTACATATTCACTTTTATTTTTGTAAGATCTGTTGGTTTAAAAAAAACTTGTTTGGCTTTTTGGGGACTCCCAGGAACGTAACCCTATTTTTCCCATTAGTTATTTTAATTATTTAACACAAAATTATTTAACACGACTTTTTCAGGAACGTAACTATCGTACTAAATGACGTTCTACTGTATTTTATTATCATTACATTATTCTTTCAACAAACCGGCCGTATCCCACTGAGGCAGGGTGGCCTAAAAAGAAAAACGAAAGTTTCTCTTTTTAAATTTAGCAATTTATACAGAAGAAAGGGTTACTAGCCCCCTTGCTCCTATTACAGTATTATTATTATTAATAATTTTTATTACTACTACAGGTCGACCATCAGTAATCGGGAAATCAGTAATCAGGCACTAATTTCGGCTAGCATAATTTCAAATTTCCGGGGTCACCACACCAACCTGCTGCTACTGTTTGGTGGTGCTACTTGCTGCATAATTCATTCTAATTTCTTTTTCTCCATTTATTGTTATAACCTGCTCACTTTTAGCCCTAGCCATGGTTCCAACGAATAAAAGAAATGCTTCTCGTTGTGTAAAGCACATACACTGTACATTGTCCATTTTATGGTTGTATTCTCATCTTTTTGGTCTCATTTGATAGAATGGAAGATATACAGTGGACCCCCGGATTACGTACTGCTCCAAACTCGAACAATTATGGTTTTACAACAGAAAGTACCTTGAAACTGAACTCAATCTAGTGGAAATGTTTGATTTTTGCCGATGTTCAAGAGTAAACTTGTCCAACTGGCCAGTCTAATATGCAGTCCCGAATGGCTTGACATTATTTAAACAATTATTACAATAATGCAGTAGTCTACATAACAGTAAATCTTCAATTTTTTGTGAATAAAAATTAAAAATGGAGAGCAAGTGTAATATAACAGGGGCCTGAAGATGTGACTAATGAACAGAGAAAATGTTATTTTAGTGCCAGGAATGTCTGCATTGTTTATTCTGGACCCTATTTTGAAATTGGCATCTCTTGAAATTTGTGTGAAATTGACCAAATTACCGATTTCTGACCACTTTATTGGTAGTTGAAATAGGTAACTGGGTGGTTTCTTGTACTCAGTTGACAGAATAGATGGAATACTAGTGGAATAGCTATGTTTGGTAGACTGGAACAATGGAATAGGCCAAAAATAGGGCATAAAGTGGGTGAAATCGCTGATGTGTAAATATCGCAGTTGGGTTAAGTGTATTCCAACCTAAACACTCTGTAAAAAAAAAAAAATTATTTTTTCTTATGAAATGATAGAGAATCTTTTTCTGATCATAACGCCACCAAAATTATGAAATTTGATGGAAAACTAACAAAATTATGCTCTCGCAAAGTTGGTGGTATCGATGACATTTACGCATCGGCGATTTCGCCCACTTTAAGCCCTATTTTCGGCAAATTCCAATGTTTCAGTCTACTAAAAATATAGCTATTTTGCTAGAATTTCATTTGTTCTATCAAATGAGTATAAGAAACCGCCAATTTACCGATTTCAACTACCCAATAAGATGGTCAGAAATTGGTAATTTGGCCAATTTCACACAAATTTCAAAAGATGCCAATTTCAAAATAGGATCCACAATAAACAAGGCAGACATTCCTGGCACTAAAATAACATCTTCTCTGTTCATTAGTCACGTCTCCAGGCCCTTCTTACATTACTTTTGCTTTCCATTTTGAATTTTTATTCTCACAAAAAATAGAAGATTTACTGTTATGTATACAACTGCATCATTGTAAAAATGGTATAAATAATATCAGCGCACTTGTGCAAGAATATTAGACTCACCAGTTGATGTGTATTGGACGCATGGTGTGATTTGTTTACTCTTGAACATCGGCAAAAATCGAACATTTTCGTGAAACCAGTCAAAATTATCTCTATTTCTGTTATATATCATCCATTCTATCAAATGAGACTAAGAAAACGAGAATACAAGCATAAATACTATATGAAAATAGACTGCAAAGTCGCTGTTTTGAACCAAAAACACGGTCGAGTTTTTTTTCCTCATTATACACTGTGTGGTGCAGGATTTTTTTTATACTGCGCACACTGACCGCACAGACCCATTCTCTCACATCTAGGCCTACCAGCCTGTTTCCACTTGATTTGAGGGCGCTAGAATTTAGGCGTACTAGTACGACGAAAACCCTGGCACGTAAGCCATACTAGTACGGCTGAAACCCTGAAAGGGTTAAGAATAGATGAAGGCAAAAAGGTGAGTGGTGTGTTAACCCTTTCAGAGTTTTGGTCGTACTAGTATGGCTTACGCCCTGGGGTTATGGACGTACAGTCATACCCCATGTTACGATGCTGTCATCTTACGTTATTTTCGAGTACCGATATTTATAACGTAAAAAAATTGATTGCGATTAACGATGTTTGCTTCGTGTAACAACATTCGTACCGGACGTGTCCGCTTGGCGCCCAGCTGAGCGTGCACTCCAGGGAGCGTCAGTGTGCTATTGTTTACAAGTGAGAGCGACCACCCACCCACGCATTCATACCAGTATATTGTCATTATTCCACTGTTTTTAGTGCTTGCAACTGCTAAATAAGCCACCATGGGCCCCAAGAAAGCTCCTAGTACCAAGCCTGTGGTAAAGAATGTGCAGAGAGTGTAGCATGGATGCAGGGAGTGTAGCAGGCATGCAGGGAGTGTAGCAAGGATGCAGGGAGTGTAGCAGGGATGCAGGGAGTGTAGCAAGGATGCAGGGAGTGTAGCAAGGATGCAGGGAGTGTAGCAAGGATGCAGGGAGTGTAGCAAGGATGCAGGGAGTGTAGCAAGGATGCAGGGAGTGTAGCAAAGATGCAGGGAGTGTAGCAAGGATGCAGGGAGTGTAGCAAGGATGCAGGGAGTGTAGCAGGGATGCAGGGAGTGTAGCAAGGATGCAGGGAGTGTAGCAAGGATGCAGGGAGTGTAGCAAGGATGCAGGGAGTGTAGCAAGGATGCAGGGAGTGTAGCAAGGATGCAGGGAGTGTAGCAAGGATGCAGGGAGTGTAGTAGGCATGCAGGGAGTGTAGCATTCATGCAGGGAGTGTAGGAAAGATGCAGGGAGTGTAGCAGGGATGCAGGGAGTGTAGCAGGGATGCAGGGAGTGTAGCAAGGATGCAGGGAGTGTAGCAAGGATGCAGGGAGTGTAGCAAGGATGCAGGGAGTGTAGCAAGGATGCAGGGAGTGTAGCAAGGATGCAGGGAGTGTAGCAAGGATGCAGGGAGTGTAGCAAGGATGCAGGGAGTGTAGTAGGCATGCAGGGAGTGTAGCATTCATGCAGGAGTGTAGCATTCAAAGAAAAAGGCCAGTAACCCCAGAAAAGAACTTGGTACCTGCAGTGTTAATGGAAGGGGATTCCCCTTCCAAACACTAGCATACTACTCCACCTTCTCCCCTCCTCCCGTCCTCCACACATCAACAACTCTTCAATAAATGTAAGTGACATGTTATTGTACAATATTTACATGTGTATTTAGGTATTATTAATTAAATTGTGTATTATTTAATGTCAAAAAGTTCTAAAAAATATTTTATTTAACTACTTTTGGAAGTCTTGGACGGATTAAATTTACTTCCATTATTTCTTATGGGGAAAATTGATTCGTGTAATGATTGTTTCGCCTTAAAATATGCCCTCTCTGACGGATTAATATCGTAAGTCGAGGTACCACTGTATTAGTACGCCTAAATTCTAGCGCCCTCAAATCAAGCAGAAACAGGCTGGTAGGCCTAGATGTGAGAGAATGGGTCTGTGCGGTCAGTGTGCGCAGTATAAAAAAAATCCTGCACCACACAGTGTATAATGAGGAAAAAAACTCCGACCGTGTTTTTGGTTCAAAACAGCGACTTTGCAGTCTATTTTCGTATAGTATTTATGCTTGTATTCTCGTTTTCTTAGTCTCATTTTACAGAATAGATGATATATTACAGAAATAGAGATAATTTTGACTGGTTTCACGATGATAAGTACCTTGAAACTGAGCGCAAATTAGCAAAAATGTTCGATTTTGGCCGATGTTCAGGAGTAAACAAATCACACCATGCGTCCAATACACATCAACTGGCGAGTCTAATATTCTTGCACAAGTGCGCTGATATTATTTATGCCATTTTTACAATGATGCAGTTGTATACATAACAGTAAATCTTCTATTTTTTGTGAGAATAAAAATTCAAAATGGAAAGCAAAAGTAACGTAAGAGGGGCCTGGAGACGTGACTAATGAACAGAGAAGATGTTATTATAGTGCCAGGAATGTCTGCCTTGTTTATTCTGGACCCTATTTTGAAATTGGCATCGTTTGAAATTTGTGTAAAATTGGCCAAATTGCCATTTTCTGACCACTATTTTGGGTAGTTGAAATTGGTAAATAGGCGGTTTCTTGTACTCAATCGATAGAAGAAATGGAGTTCTAGCGAAATAGCTATAATTTTTGTAGACTGAAACATTTGAATTTGCCGAAAATAGGGCTCAAAGTGGGCGAAATCGCCGATGCGTAAACTTCATCAACACCGATAACTTCGCGAAAGCATAATTCCGTTAGTTTTCGATCAAATTTCATAATTTTTGTGGCGTTATGATCGGAAAAAGATTCTCTATCATTTCATAAGAATTTTTTTTTTTTTTTTAAATTCTTGGACCCTGAGAACGAGTTTCGGAGAGGGGCTGTGGACCCTGAAAGGGTTAAGTATCTGAGGAAAGAAAAGTTTATCTATGAAGAAAAAAAAGGGAATATACCAGTCTAGTGTGAGGCATGGGTTTTGAATACTGCAGCAAGGAGGAGGCCAGAGGCAGTGGAGATGTCATATTTGAGAGCAATATGTGGTGTGAATATCATGCAGAGAATTATTAGCATAAAAATTAAAGGTAAAGTCGGGTAACCATGGGCAAAATTCATAGGGCTGAGAAGGGGCTGTTGAGGTGGTTTAGCATAGAGGATAGAGAGAAGTAGGTTGATGAAGTGGAAGGTAAAAGGGGTTGGGGTCATCCCAAGAACTATTGGGGAAGGGGGTAAAAAGAGGCTGAATTTTTGGGGCTTGAGCATTAAAAGGCTTGTGTGAGCATGTTAGATAAGAGTGAATGAAGGCAAGTGGCTTTTAACTGACACGAGTCCTGGAGGTGGGATGGGCACCGCTTACACTCTGAAGGGGGGGAGGGGGAATGTTGCAGTCAGAGGATAATCTGAATGATATGTCAGCACACTTCTGGAAAAACTAATTGAATGAATTATGGTGATGGGTCACCCTGCTTTGGCAGGAGACGACTGCCAAGTTAAAAAAAAAAATTATAGTCGAGACAAATGAAAATTGTGACATTTAATTTCAAAGTATTACTGTCATAGTTTGATGTAGGCACCATAGCTTGGACTAACACCAGAAAAACACCATGAAAAACTGAGATTATGGAAAATTTAATTGAGATGGATTAGGCATGTGGCCACAGATCTACACTGAGGACAACAGAACAATCAATATCTTACCTTGATTAAAGAGTAAAGATCTGTGACTGAGATTATGATCATTGCAAAACAAAAGTTTGTCTTCGTAGAATTCCTGTTCATTCCATTTTTTAACAAGTTCTAGCATTGCTAGCAGGTCACTAGTAGGATCAAATTTCACTTTAGCTTTTCTTATGTCAGTGCGCAACTCGATGCTGTTATGAAATATGCTACGTCCACCAGTCAGAATAGCAGAAATTGTAAGAACTGCATCTAGGCACCTGGAAAAAGAAGATAACTGCATAATCTAAGGAGCACACTCAAAAGTTGCATCCTTATCCTAACTTTTTTTCCCAACAACCATACTAGTTAAATTAAAACTTTTGTATGGTGTTACTCTATTGTATTTTTAATGCATTTCATACCCATCATACCTATTCATTCCACAGTGCACCATTACACTGATCCTTTCTAAAAGACCTAGTCTAAGAACATTTCCTTAAAAGCCAAGAAAATGTGATTATGTCAATAATTTATCAATCATTTCTGAAAGTGTTAAAAATAAACATAAATGATAACTTTCAAAATTTATTATTTTTATTTTGAGATCAAAAGCACATATGTATACTGTATCTGTTTGTAATGAGTTTTTTTACACACTATTAAAAATGAAAAAATAAAAAAGCAAGGTAATGAGAGTAACAACAACATTAGACAATGAGAGATTTCATATTAGACTGGAGGGAGAGAGTATAGAGGAAGTAAATTTACTTAAATATTTGGAAATGGACTTGTCAGCAGATGAGGTGAACCATAGAATCAATGAGAGGAAAAAAAGTGGGTGGTGCATTGATGCATCTGTGGAGGCAAAAAGGAGAATGTACCAGAGTATAGTGATACCAACACTTGTTATATGGGTACAAAACAGGTTTTAAATACTGCATAAAGTAGGAGGTTGGAAGCATTGGAGATGACATGTTTGAAAGCAATGTGTGGTGTGAATATTATAAGAGGATTTGGAGCTTGGAGATTAGAAGGTATGGAGTTACTGATGGTACAGTACTACTAGATACCTGTACAGGCAGGCCCCACTTTACAGTGCTTCGCTTTGCATTGTTTCACTAATGCAGCGGTTTTCAATTATACCCATTCTTCATTTATTCAGACTTCCTACAATAAATATATTCACCACTCGCTATATGCTAAGGACAAAAATATTTTAAGGTAAGCAAAGTGTGTACTATATATGCATTTTTTAGGCCTAGCTCTATTACTCATATAATAAGTTGATAGTGTAAACATGTTATCTGGCTTTTATATGCATCTGAAAGTTAAAAAAAGTTATGATTTACTTAATAGCGATTTTAGTTTTACAGCACTATCCCAGAACCTACCCTGCTGTATAAGTGGGGCCCTCCTGTATAGATAAATGTGCAATGCAACGAACTTAGCATTGATCTTACTGGACACCGTATAGTGGATTCACTAAGTCTTTCACCAGCAGAAAATTTTTGCTTATTATGTCTGAAACCCATTGCACAGTGGTCCACCATACCAAGGATTTTATTGTACTCTCACCATATTTACACGAGCATTTGTTGTTGAATGTTTTGTGAAAGTTACTGCTTTTTCATTTCCTGATATGATCATGCTTTTAGGAAGGCACAAAAAATTCATTTGTACATTTTCAATGAAGAATAGAAATTCATAATATCATTCATTATCACTAAATACATTATCACAGAAGATAGTATACATATTCAGTTCAGTACATATATTTATTTGCATTGGAAACAAAAAGGAAGAAATAACTAAAAATGGCAAGACTACAAAGTATCTTTCTACTGAGGCTATCAAATAATTTTTTTTAGAAGGTAAAATAAATCATTTTAGCATGATACAAGGCCCTGTTTTCATGTGAAGCCCTAATAGAAGATACCAATGTGTTTATTAAAACTATTCTAACCTTCAAAAATATTTTTCTTTTGTTTGGGAAATAACATCCAACAAACAGTTCCATGATGATTATATTTATTAAAAAAAATTGTCCCCCCTCCCCTCCCTCGACTAGAGTTCAGCATTTTTTACACTTTACCTTTGATATACCTTCGATGAGTTCTGAGTGTTTTTCTACTCGCGGAGTACGGCCATGGGCCAGGCTTGTCTGATGCTTGCCTGGTTGATCTGGCACCTACAAGCTGGATTGTCAAAATTTCTTAAAATCATTCCAGTTGAACTATTTCTTATGCTTCTTAAGAATATGCATTTAAAAACATAGAAAGAGATAGTTTCAGCATGATACGAGCCTGTTTTTTCCCTCTTGATTTCTTCTGTGTTTGAAGTCCCTTTTATAGCACACATGTTATCAAAACTCATCACACCAGAGGTACTATTTTTTTGTTAAAAAGGTAAAATCAGATCATTTTAGTATGATATGAGGCTCTGTTTTTATGTGAAGCCCTAATAGAGAATGCCAATGTCTTCATTAAAACTATTATAACCTTCAAAAATGTATTTTTTTAAAGGGGGGGGGGGAATAACTGGTCCAATAAACAGTTCCATGATGAATATATTCATTTTTAGATTTTTTTGTCCCCCCCCCAAACATTTAAAAAATGCTTAAAATCACTCCAGTTGAACTATTTTTTATGCTACAGCAGACCTTCGATTAACATGCGATCCTCTAAGATGTTTTCTCTATTACACTACTGCAAAACTGTGGTATATTTTTAATGAACACTCCATAAAATTTGACTAGCATGGTGCCATTTCTGGGGAAAAATTTGGAGCACCGAGAGCTGGACTGCCATCTAGTGGGCTCGCAGGCAGCCTACCTGTGGGTCAGGCCAATGTCTTTGTGGGGGGAGGCCTAGCTTTCTCACCTGCCTCCCCCGTTCCCCATCACATCTTATGTGTTATTGGTCCATACATACGTGTCCCATAGTATTATCAGATCTGTGTTTATGATTAAATTAGCTGATTTTTGCATACCAGTCAATACATACAGTGTTTTCCTATCATCTGCATCATCTGTGCTCAAATGTGAGCATGCTAGAAACAATATTTATAAACAAATTGAGAGGGCAGACACAAACTGAACCTGTCCATGCATAATAAAGGTTAAAAAATGAAAGGAACCTGGATGTAATGTGTATACAATACCTTCTTCATATATATTTGTACATCAGTTTAGTTTGTACACTCACATTTTGTAATAAAGAAACTAGGATGTGTGAGAGGGTTTGTTGTTGTTGTTGTTGTAGTAGTGGTAGTGTTTTATGATGACTTTTTTATCAAAATATTGTTGTGTTGGTGGTGGCATCAAGAGCTACCAAAGCTCAACCATCTGACACACCCTCTCCTCACTGCTCTTTTTATTGTTCAAAATACAAGGAAAATAATTTTATTATATTCCTTTATTGTAATAAATTTATTAATATGTACTAAATAGTTTATATTTGCAAAAGCATTCTGGTAGTAAATTTCATAGCAGTGAGACAGACACAATGCCCAAGGCTGTCACAACCCTCAACCTAACAATAACAACAACATGCTCAGAACCTTGAGAAGCTTTTCTTGTCATTTCACAATTGTTTCACATTTTCTTGGATAGCTTACATTTATATTATGGTGGCTCTTACTCTGAACACATTTATTTAGTAAAAAATAATGTCTTAGCCGGTAAAATAAGTTATTTTTTTTACTGATATTTGCAAGTGACAGTGATAATAGGCGAGAGCCTGTCATATGTTTGCACATGTATTGTATAGGTCATGTCAACCCTCCCCACACATTTCAATATCAACAAGAAAAGACAACCACAGCAAATATTTTCTTCTGGGGCCTAGAGCAGCTGATGATGCCTTACCATCAGCTGTATAAAGTATTGTAGGGTAAAAGAGGCCAAAGACATATTACAGAATTTCTCACTACTCCAGTACAACCACTGACTTTAGTGCCAGAGCCACAACCATCCACCTCGGCAAACAATCCACACCCTTCCACCTCAGCCCAGTAGGGCCACAGCATCATAAGGACACCACTGGAAATAATGTTGTCTGATTTTTTTTTGGGTTGTCCTAGGTAATTTATAGTGTATAATAATTGCACCTATGTGTACCTGTGCCTAAATAAACTTATTTATCCCTCTCCACTCTGTTCAGAATCACTGATGTACACCAGCAATCACAATTTAAGGTAAGTAATATTATGCCTGTAATATCTACAGCCTTAAGCAATGTGTTAATCCTTTCACAGTTGGTGCCGTAATATTATGGCTTACAAGCCAGTGTTGGTGCTGTAATATTACGCCAAAAATCTAGCAACTTCCAATCTTGCGGGAGAGAGCTGGTAAGCCTACATATGAGAGAATGGGTCTGAGTGGTCAGTGTGTGCAGTATAAAAAAAATCCTGCAGTACAGAGTGCATAATGAGAAAAAAAAACTCTGACCGTGTTTTTGGTTTAAAACACCGACTTTGTGGTGTATTTTCGTATGGTATTTATGGTTGTATTCTTGTTTTCTTGGTCTCATTTGATAGAAATAGAGATGATTTTGAATGGTTTTCGAACTAAAAGTACCTTGAAATTGAGCTCAAAGTAGCGGAAATGTTCGATTTTTGCTGATATTCAAGAGGAAACAAATCACGGCACGCATCCAATACACGACAACTGGTGGGTCTAATATGCTTTCACAAATGCGCTGATATTATTTATAAATTTTTTTACAATAATGCAGTAGTCTGCATAACAGTAAATATTCTATTTTTTGTGTGAATAAAAATTCAAAATGGAAAGCAAGCGTTATATAAGAAGGGCCTGGAGATGTGACTAATGAACAGAGAAAATTTTATATTAGTGCTATTAATGTTTGCATTGTAAATTCTGGACCCTATTTTGAAATTGGCCTTACTTGAATTGTGTATGAAATTGGCCAAATTACCAATTTCTAGCTATGAGTTTGGTCGACTGGAACAATGGAATTGGCCAAAAATAGGGCTCAAATTGAGCAAAATTGCTGATGCGTAAATATCACTAACACCACTAACTTCGCGAGAGCGTAATTCCGTAAGTTTTCCATAAAATTTCATACTTTTTGTGATATTATAATCGGGAAAAAGATTCATTTCATAAGAATTTTTTTTTTTTAAATTCTTCGACATTGAGAACAAGTTTGTGAGCAGGGGTCACGACAGTGAAAGGGTTAAACATAATACATCATGACAATGAACTACAATTACATTTTTATTTTTTATGATTTGGAGACCTATACAGTCTCTCCTCACTTAACGACGGAGATAGGGGCCTAAGACCCGGTCGGTAAATGATTTCGTCGCTAATCGAGGAATCGCCCCCTACTGACACTTCAAAAGTGTCACCAACCAAAATTAAAACATTCAGTTTTATGTTTGCTGGGAAATTCCTTTCAATCTGTGTATTATTAACGGTAATACAACATGAAATACGTAGGTCAATGACTTACTTCCGAGATATTCCAGGAAATGCCTGCATAGCTGATTACTTTTTTTTTTTTTTAAAAATCACACTTTTTTCAGTCTTTGCATAGGGTAAGAGTGATCTTCTATAGTTACCCTTCAGGCACCTAATGTTTTCTTTGTCACTTTTTTTTTTCATCCTTCTCCGCCCTCCACCCTTCTATATAATGTCGGTTTTTATCATGCTTCAACGTTATTTATGTTATACTTAATATTATTCTGGAATAAATATGATAGATAGGTAATATTTATTGATAGTAATAGTATAATTATACAATATTTTATAGTGAGATGAAGTGTCATGAGTTATTGAGACACTGCTGCTTCTCCCTCTGCTGTAGCTCTGCCCACTTTGTAATGATGCCAAATGCTGAATTAAATACATATACGTACATACTAGAAAAAAATAAATAAAAATGAAACTCCAACTTGATAACTTTATTTTAATTTGCATAACTCTTATACAGTGGACCCTTGCTATTCGAACACTCCAAAACTCACCCTCATTCCAGAATGCTGTTCAAGTGCTGTTACTAAACGAATTTATTCCCATAAGAAACCATACCACGGGTGGGGTTCGAACCCGCGGTCAGTTATTCCCATAAGGAATGATGTGAATTAGATTAGTCCTTTTCAGACCCCCAAAAATACACTTATAAAAGCACTTACAATAATAAACTTACATAAAAGGGTGAGTTTTGGAGTGTTCGAATAGCGAGGGTCCACTGTACAGTGGACCCTCGGTTTTCGCCGAAAATTCTTTCCAGAATGCTGCTCAAGTGCCACTACCGAACGAATTTGCTTCCTTAAGAAATAATGTCACGTAGGTTAGTCTATTTCAGACCCCCCAAAAATACACTTGCAAAAGCACTTACGAAAATACACTTACATAAATGTTTGAGTTTGGAGATGACCAAAAACCGAGGGACCACTGTATATGTACAGTGGACCCCCGAGTTTCGGTCACCTCGGAAATCGAACAATTATGTAAGTGTAATATTGTAAGTGCTTTTGTAAGTATATTTTTGGGGGTCTGAAATGGACTAACCTACTTGACATTATTCCTTAAGGGAGTGAATTCATTACCAGTAAATATTAAGTTAACCTTGTCGAAAAATCAATTCAAGACTCTTCTCAAAAATCACCTACTCACCCTATATTAAATACTCATACTGTAACAAACTTTCAAACCCAATGTTATTTTACTTAAGATAATCTCAGTTTTATATTGTCATCCTCCTTAACACTTGTTGCAATTTCATATCATCATATTGTCATTTAAAATAGTATAGTATCATCATTTTGTTAATTTGAGATAAATTATATAACTAGAAGAAACTCAATAAATTTTTCTAGTATTGTTATTATACTAGTATAGTATCAACATATTGTAACTTGAAATAAAATATACAACTAGATTAAACTCAACCAATTTCTCAAGTATTGTCTTTTAATAGTATGTATAATCATATGTACTTTGAAATATAATACATAACTAGAATAAACTCAATAAATTTCTCTAGTATTAAGTACTTAGTGAATAAGTCTTTAGAATAAGCTGCCCCTAATACCATGGCATGCCAGTGGCTCTCCTTGCATTACAGTTTTATAATTGTAACTACCAATAACAATGTACACTTGTAACATGCATCAAAATAAAAATATTATTATATTATTATTATTATTATTATTATTATAAATTCGTTCGGTAATGGCACTTGAGCAGCCTTCTGGAATGAATTATGACCGAAACTCGAGGGTCTACTGTATTACAGAAAACAATAAAAAAGTAAAATACACATACAACGAGTTAAGCTTACAGAAAAATACATTACATTCACCATCTAACATCGTTACGAAGTGGGAGGAGCTAAATAAGAGAGGGAGAGGCCAGCAGTAGCATTCAGTGTCTGTTGAGTTGTCATGGGTGTTGGATGTTAGCTGTGGCGTTAATAAAATGTTGTGTAATTACGCTAATATTAGTAATAAAAGTTATCTATCTATGTATTACATTTATTCCAAATTTCTATCAGAAGCACGATAAATACCCTAGAACTGTAATAAAGATGCTGAAATGAATAATATATGCCATATTATGTGAGTGGGGTAGAGTTGGAGGCTGCCACCCTGGGATAAGATCATAAGATAGATACATTGTTTACATCAGGGAAAACATGTCTAGATCACTCTTGTCATAAGAAAAAACACAAAAATAGCATTTATTATTACTATTTTTATTATTTTTTTTTTCAACAAGTCGGCCGTCTCCCACCGAGGCAGGGTGCTCCAAAAAGAAAGAAAATCCCCAAAACGAAAATACTTTCATCATCATTCAACACTTTCACCACACTCATACATAATCACTGTCTTTGCAGAGGCGCTCAGATACGACAGCTGAGAAAAGTCCCTCCCAGCTGTCACTATCCCAGACCCCTCCTTTAAAGTGCAGGCATTGTACTTCCCATTTCCAGGACTCGAGTCCAACTAAATCAATTAACTGGTTTCCCTGAATCCCTTCACAAAATGTTACCCTGCTCACACTCCAACAGCTCGTCAGGTCCAAAAAACCACCCTAGCATTTACTTCTTTTACAACCCCATCTATAAATATATTAAACAACCATGGTGACATTACACATCCCTGTCTAAGACCTACTTTTACCGGGAAGTAATCTCCCTCTCTCCTACACACCCTAACCTGAGCCTCACTATCCTCATAAAAACTCTTTACAGCCTTCAGTAACTTACTACCTATTCCATACACTTGCAACATTTGCCACATCGCTCCCCTATCCACTCTATCATATGCCTTTTCTAAATCCATAAATGCAATGAAAACTTCTCTACCTTTATCTAAATACTGTTCACATACAGTGGACCCTCGCCATTCAAATTTAATCCGTTCCAGGAGCTTGTTCTTAACGTGAAATGTTCGAAAGGCGATTTAATTTTTCCCATAAGAAATAATGGAAATACAATTAATCCATTCCTGCTGTCAGGAGGCATGACAAAATAGTACTTCACTGTGAAGCTATTATCAACTCGACAGCTTATTTATCTATCACAATTCATCTAATATGACATAATAAACAATATAAATATCATAAAAACCTGATATACACTCTAGAATGAATAAAATATGTATGTCATTACGAATGTGGTGTCTGGGAAGGATGGTGGTGGCGAGCATTCTCGCTACAGCTGTGAAAACATCTTCCCATTCTTTCCTCCTTCAGACGTGTTAGTATAAGAGAAAACGGAGTTTGTAATGCTATCTGCATTAGATCACTTCCAGTCAGCTTCAAGTAGTGAACAGAAATCGTACGTGTCAGGCTGGTAACAGCAACAACAACAACTGGTTTGTTTACAAAACTCCCTCCCGAACCTTCATTTAATCTTGTTTACTCACCACTGCCTCTACCACCACTGCCTCTCACCACTGCCTCAACCACTGCCTCTCACCAATGCCTCTCACCACTGCCTCAACCACCACTGCCTCAACCACCACTGCCTCTACCACCACTGCCTCTACCACCACTGCCTCTCACCACTGCCTCAACCACCACTGCCTCAACCACCACTGCCTCAACCACCACTGCCTCTACCACTGCCTCTCACCACTGCCTCAACCACCACTGCCTCAACCACCACTGCCTCAACCACCACTGCCTCTCACCACTGCCTCTACCACCACTGCCTCTACCACCACTGCCTCTACCACCACTGCCTCACACTTAATGAACAAACTCCAAACAATTATAATTAAGTGTGAAATGTCTGGATGAGCGTGCAGGGTATTGTTCTCTCGACTGTAAACAACGAGGGACTGGCTCTCCAAGCGCCTGGGCGGACAGGTGATGGACACACTTGTTTGAATCGTGATATTTTGTTTGCATGACGATATCGATTTTCTTGTTCTAATGACGATTTGTTCGACTGCCGAGCCGTTCGAATAGCGGGGGTCCACTGTACATGCTTCACTGTAAACACTTGATCTACACATCCCCTACCCACTCTAAAGCCTCCTTGCTCATCTGCAATCCTACTCTCTGTCTTACCTCTAATTCTTTCAATAATAACCCTGCCATACACTTTACCTGATATACTCAGTAAACTTATTCCCCTATAATTCTTACACTATAAAGGAACTATACATGCTCTCTGCCAATCCCTAGGTACCTTCCCCTCTTTCATACATTTATTAACCCTTTCAGAGTCCAAGGCCATTTTTGGAAGGGGTGCGGTGCACCAGTGTCCAAGAATTTAAAAAAAAAATTCTTAATTTTTCTTATGAAATGGTAGAGAATCTTTTTCTGAAGGTAATAAAACAAAAAGTACGAAATTTGATTGAAAATTGACGAAATTATGCTCTCGTGAATTTTGATGTGTTAATGATATGTATTTATGCATCGACAATTTTGCCGACTTTGACTCCCATTTTAGGCCAATTACATTATTCCAGTCGACCAAATTCTTAGCTACTTCACTAGTATTACTTCTATTCTATCGATTGAGCACAAGAAATCGCCCAGTCAACTGTTTCAACTACAAAATAGGGTGCAGAATAAACAATGCAGGCATTCCTGGCACTAAACTAACATTTCCTCTGTTCATTAGTTATGTTTTCAGTGTTTACAAATTAATTCCATTATTATTTTTTATTCACATAATGAATTTTTATTCAAACCAAAAAATGGAAGATTTATTGTAATAATTGTACAAACAATATCACCACATTTGTGAACGTATATTAGACCCACCAGCTGGCGCATATTAGACGTGTGAGGTCATTTGTTTACTCTTGAACATCGGCAAAAATTGAACATTTCCGCTACTTTGAGCTCAGTTTCAAGCCATTTCCATTACTAAAACCAATCAAAATCATCTCTATATCTGTATTATATCTTCCATTCTATCAAATGAGACCACGAAATTGCAAATACATCTATAAAATGTACGTATACGAAAAAACACTGCAAAGTCGCTGTTTTAATCGAAAATTACGGTTTCAGTTTTTTCTCTCTCATTATGCACTGTGTGCTGCAGGATTTGTTTTATGTGGTGCACACTTACCACATAGATGTATTCTCTCATATTTAGGCCCAACTTTACCACTCAAAGCTTATCTGAGTGAGCTGAGCTCATGACGTAGAACTACGGTTTGGACCCTGAAAGGGTTAAACAAAAATACCAACCACTCCAACACTATATCCCCTCCTGCTTTTAACATTTTTGTCATGATCCCGTCAGTTCCAGCTGCTTTACCCCCTTTCATTCTACGTAATGCCTCACGCACCTCCCCCACACTCACATCCTGCTCTTCTTTACTCCTAAATAATGTTGTACCTCCCTGTCCAGTACATGAAATTACCGCTTCCCTTTTTTCATTGACATTTAAAAGTTCCTCAAAATATTCCCGCTATCTACCCAATACCTCCAGCTCCCCATCTACTAACTCCCCTACTCTGTTTTTAACTGACAAATCCATTTGTTCCCTAGTCTTTCTTACCTTGTTTATCTCACTCCAAAAATTTTTCTTGTTTTCAGCAAAATTTCTTGACAGAGCCTCTCCCATTCTTTCATCCGCTCTTCTTTTGCACTCTCTCACCACTCTCTTCACCTTTATTTTACTCTCCATATACTCTGCTCTTCTATTAACACTTCTGTTTTGTAAAAACCTCTCATAAGCTACCTTTTTTCTCTTTTATCACACCCTTTACTTCTTCATTCCACCACTCACTCCTCTTTCCTCCTGCACCCACCCTCCTATAGCCACAAACTTCTGCCCCACATTCTAATACTGCATTTTAAAACTATTCCAACTCTCTCCAACCCCCCCACTACTCATACTTGCACTAGCCCACCTTTCTGCCAATAGTTGCTTATATCTCACCCTAACTTCCTCCTCCCTTAGTTTATACACTTTTACCTCTCTCTTACTTGCTGTTGCCATTTTCTTTTTGTCCCATCTACCTTTTACTCTAACTGTAGCTACAACCAAATAATGATCTGATATATCTGTTGCCCCTCTATAAACATGTACATCCTGAAGCCTACCCATCAACCTTTTATCCACCAATACATAATCCAACAAACTACTTTCCTTACGTGCTATATCATACCTTGTATATTTATTTATCCTCTTTTTCATAAAATATGTGTTACTTATTACCAAACCTCTTTCTACACATAGCTCAATTAATGGTTCCCCATTTACATTTACCCCTGGCACCCCAAATTTACCTACTACTCCCTATACAACATTTTTACTCACTTTAGCATTAAGATCCCCAACCACAATTACTCTCTCACTTGGTTCAAAACTCCCCACACACTCACTCAACATTACCCAAAATCTCTCTCTCTCCTCTACACTTCTCTCTTCTCCAGGTGCATAAACACTTACTATAACCCACTTTTCACATCCAACCTTTATTTTACTCCACATAATCCTTGAATTTATACATTTATATTCCTTCTTTACCTGCCATAACTGATTATTCAACATTATTGCCACTCCTTCTTTAGCTCTAACTCTATTTGAAACCCCTGACCTAATCCCATTTATTTTTCCCCACTGAAACTCTCCTACCCCCTTCAGCTTTGTCTCACTTAAAGCCAGGACATCCAGCTTCTTTTCATTCATATCATCTACAATCATCTCTTTCTTATCATTCGCACAACATCCACGCACATTCAAACATCCCACTTTGACGGTTTTCTTCTTTTTCTGTTTAGTAACCTATACAGGAAAAGGGGTTACTAGCTCATTGTTCCTGGCATTTTAGTTGATTTTTACAACACGCATGGCTTACGGAGGAAAGATTCTTATTCCACTTCCCCATGGATATGAAAGGAAAAGGGAAAAATTATAAGAACAAGAACTATTAAGATAAAATCAAAGAAAACTCAGATGAGTGTGTATACATAAACGTGTACATGTTTGTGTAGTCTGACCTAAGTGTAAGTAGAAGTAGCAAGACGTACCTGAAATCTTGCATGTTTATGAGACAGAAAAAAAAAGACACCAGCAATCCTACCATTATGTAAAACAGTTTCAGGTTTCTGTTTCACAGTCACCTGGCAGGATGGTAGTACCTCCCTGGGTGGTTGCTGTCTACCAACCTACTACCTAACATACATGTACATGTAAATAACTCTTTTTACCTTATTCCTTTTAATTATAGTATAATAACAAGTATCTACTACAGTGTATAATATTAAGGTATTAAATGGACCCCAATGGAAATAAGTCACTCTGTCTGACTTTTTTGGGTTATCCTAGGTTTTCTACACATATGCTGCTATGTATGATAATCTATATAACTGTATTTGTGTATACCTGAATAAACTTACTTACTTATTTTACTGGTAAGTTCTTCAGTTTGTTTTACACGATTTCATCTTGCACTCAAGTTTTCAGGAACATAACTACAGCCTCTCCTCACTTACTGACGTACTCGTTTACCAACAACTCAAAGTTATGACGGGCTCTCCGAGTCAGTATTGTATGCCGTACGAGAACTTGGGTCATGGAAATGGGCAGCACAGCGTCTCAGCATCAAGCATCTCAATCTTCTTCTTACAGCCACTCTACACTAGCTTTCAAAGTCTCCAAGACTACATATTTATACAAATTTGTACTTCATTGTGCACCCCATAGCACAAGATAGAAATGCAGCAGCACTTGGAAGAGGAAAAAGAGGAAAATGGAAGAAGTACAAAAGTTCACAGTAAAGGGGTTAGCTGGTGTGTTCATGTCTGTGTTTACATTCTTGATGTCTCTCGTAGCAGCTTAAACCTTAAACTGTTAAAACGTAGATTTACGCTTGTACTGCTAGCGCTCCAAATGTAGATCTGCGTTTTATTTTTCCTGCCTCCAAATTTGGCATGATTGGCCTGAGATGCCTGGTCAGTATAGAATGGGTCACTTGGTGTGTGCAGTATTAAAAAAATCTGGGACCACTTAGTACCTTGTGGGAGCACCAGTTCAATTGAGCGCCAGGTAGGGCAAATAACGTGGCAAACACCAGGGATTCACTGATGTCATGTCGTATCAACACCCCCCTTTTAAGAGGAAAGTGATGGATGTGGCCACAAGTGGTCGAGGAAATATCAAAATCCTCGATAATAACCCATGTGCAACATTTGTGCAACACCCTTTCAATTTTGGTACCACTGGTAGTGTCATCCTGCCAGAATGTCTTATAACCTATGCCCTAAGTATAAAGAGAAACAATTCTAGAATGTGTAATACGTGTTCGGCAGGCTGGGTGGCTGCCTGGCTGGCGACTGGCTGATTGACTTTGGCTGTCTCTATCTCTGTCTCACAGGTACACATAAATACAATTATACATAGTGTAAATTACCTAGGATAACCCCAAAAAATCCAGACAAAGTGCTATACTGTGCTTGTAGATATAATGCATAACAAGCATGAGTGGTAAGCAATACGTATTTACACTTGCTTAGGGATCAGACGTGATGACTACTGCGTTGTGTGTAATACCTGTTGGTTCACGAGTGGCTCTCTCTGAGACAGAGAGAAAGACAAGCAGAGAGACAGAGACAGATAAGCAGAGGGGTAAACAGAGAGTTAGACAAATAGACAGAGCTACACAGACAGACAGAGAGCTAGACAGACAGATAGACAGAGAGCTAGACAGACAGACAGAAAGCTAGACAGAGAGCTAGACAGACAGATAGACAGAGAGCTAGACAGACAGATAGACAGACAGATAGACAGAGCTAGACAGACAGATAGACAGAGAGCTAGACAGATAGACAGAGAGCTAGACAGACAGATAGAGCTAGACATATAGACAGAGCTAGACACAGATAGACAGACAGATAGACAGAGAGCTAGACAGACAGATAGACAGATAGACAGAGAGCTAGACAGACAGATAGACAGAGAGCTAGACAGACAGATAGACAGAGAGCTAGACAGACAGATAGACAGAGAGCTAGACAGACAGATAGACAGAGAGCTAGACAGACAGATAGACAGAGAGCTAGACACAGACAGACATGTTTATGTGTAACAGTGAAAAGAAATAAAGCCAAGGCAGTGCACACTCATCATATGTCACTGCAGCTGCACTGTCAGCAGTGGACTGACACTCGTCAGAGCGACAGAAAGACAAGCAGACAGAGAGAGAGATAAGCAGAGACAGAGATAAACAGAGAGCTAGACAGACAGATAGACAGAGCTAGACAGACAGATAGACAGAGCTAGACAGACAGATAGACAGAGCTAGACAGACAGATAGACAGAGCTAGACAGACAGATAGACAGAGCTAGACAGACAGATAGACAGAGCTAGACAGACAGATAGACAGAGCTAGACAGACAGATAGACAGAGCTAGACAGACAGATAGACAGAGCTAGACAGACAGATAGACAGAGCTAGACAGACAGATAGACAGAGAGCTAGACAGACAGATAGACATGTTTGTGTGTAACAGTGAAAACAAATAAAGCAAAGGCAGTGCACATCAAATGTTACCAATGCACTGTCAGCAGTGGACTGACACTTGTCTTACATCATGCTTCAAGGGAAATTATTATTATTATTATATACTCCCACATATCCAAAACATTGCTGGGACCTATAAATACTTTGTATACAGGTCTCCCTCCACATTCACGAGTTCCACTTTCGCGGGCTTCGAACATTCGCGAACTCCCAGCCACCCCCTACTACCGTCCCTACTGCCCTTATTATTATTACTATTATTACTTATTACCATTTGGAATTTTTATTCACAAAAAAAATAGAAGATTTACTGTTATGCAGACTACTGCATTATTGTAATAATTGTATAAATAATGTCAACCCATTCATGACTGCATATTGGAATGGCCATTTGGACAGGTATTAGACGGTGACGTCATTTGTTTACTCTTGAACATCGCCAAAAAATCGAACATTTCTGCTACTTTGAGCTCAATTTCAAGGTACTTTTTGTAATAAATAATAACAATAATAATAATATCCTTTACCCTCCCTCTTACCCCCTCAACCGGCCCAGCAGCCAGCCCGCCACACACTCAGTCATTGTCCAGTTACTCTTTGCGTTGGTCTGTGTTGTTTGTGTGTCCTACAGTACATGTGTGTTTGTGTGGTAGTGCAAGTATGGCCCCCAAGCGAGCAGCAACCGCTACTGATGAGCCAGCGTCACTGCCAGCAGTGGCGCTGGCAGTCAAGAGTTAGAATCTACACACTAGACTCATCATGCCATGCAGTTACACTCCATATAATCACCTCCATTCAACTGTCATCAGTTGTCATCGTCATTGTCGTCATCATCACAAGTCATCAGAGTTCGTCTGCCTAACCTTACGAGTAGTGAGTGTTTTGTTTGTTCATTATTTGTTATTAAACCATAACATGTACAGTGGTCCCTCGGTTTTTGTGCATCTCCAAACTCGAACATTTATGTAAGTGTATTTTCGTAAGTGCTGTTGCAAGTGTATTTTTGGGGGTCTGAAATAGACTAACCTACGTGACATTATTTCTTAAGGAAGTAACATTTTGTGAAGGGATTCAGGGAAACCAGTTAATTGATTTAGTTGGACTTGAGTCCTGGAAATGGGAAGTACAATGCCTGCACTTTAAAGGAGGGGTCTGGGATAGTGACAGCTGGGAGGGACTATTCTCAGCTGTCATATCTGAGCGCCTCTGCAGAGACAGTGATTATGTATGAGTGTGGTGAAAGTGTTGAATGATGATGAAAGTATTTTCTTTTTGGGGATTTTCTTTCTTTTTGGGTCACCCTGCCTCGGTGGGAGACGGCCGACTTATTGAAAAAAAAAAAAAACTGCGAAATAAGTAACCATGGCTCCCAAGAAAATTCCTAGTAAAGTTCCTGTGGCAAAGAGAGTGAGAAACACGGTGGAATTTAAGAGAGAAGTGATTGAGAAATATGAGAGTGGTATGCAGGTGCTGGAACTTGCCAGGATGTTTGGGAAAAACAAATCAACAATTACAATCATCCTGTCAAAGAAAGAACAGATCAAGGAGGCTGATGTTGCCAAAGGAGTAAATGTGCTTACGAAACAAAGGTCACCAATAATGGAACAAATGGAAAAGTTATTATTATTGTGGATTAAAGAAAAACAAATAGTGGGAGACAGTGTAGTGGAGTCTTGTTATTTGTGATAAGGCAAGGCATTTGCATGAAGATCTTGTGAAGAAAACTCCTGGAACAAGTGCTGCTGGTAGTAAATTTAGGGCCAGCAAAGGCTGGTTTGAGAGATTTAAGAGGCGTAGTGGCGTACATAGTGTTGTAAGGCATGGTGAGGTTGCAAGTTCAGACAAACATTCTGCTGAAAAGTTTGTGCAGGAATTTCAGGACTACATAAAGAGTGAAAATCTGAAACCCCAACAAGTGTTTAACTGTGACGAAACAGGCCTGTTTTGGAAGAAAATGCCCAACAGGACCTACATCACGCAGGAGGAAAAGACACTTCCAGGACACAAGCCTATGAAAGACAGGCTAACTCTAATGTTGTGTAGCAATGCAAGTGGGGATTTCAAAGTGAAGCCTTTACTCGTGTATCACTCTGAAACTCGCAGAGTGTTCAAGAAACACAATGTTCACAAGAAAAGATTGTGTGTGATGTGGAAATCAAATCAAAATGCATGGGTCACAAGGTCAATTTTCAAAGATTGGGTTGATGATGTGTTTGGCCCAAGTGTGAAAAAATACCTTCAGGATAACAATTTGGGACTCAAGTGCATCCTGGTACTGGACAATGCTCCTGCACATCCTCCAGACTTAGAAGACCAAATGTCTAGGGACTTCAAA
>WNWK01005909.1:77220-104720 GCA_009830355.1 Cherax destructor
GGGCAGGCGGACAGGTCTAATACGTTATGAAACACGAGCCATTTTACGATTTAAATCGAAAAAACTACGAAACACAATGTTTACGAAATAAGAACCTTACGAAACTCGGGGGTCCACTGTATAGTACAATATTTTACAATGTTTTCATGTGTTTTATGATTGTTCATGGTTCAATAGGTTAAGGAAGCAGTATTGTTAGGCTAAGTAAATGCTAATATTATATTTCCCTACAATATATTTGTGCACCAAACATTCGCGAATTTTCAACATTCGCGAGATTCTTGATCCCCTAACCCTCGCGAATGTGGAGGGAGACCTGGATATTTCTAGACAATAGTATGTGACTAATGTAGGTGAAAATGTTCACCTGTCACTGTGTTTGTGACTACAGTAGAACGTCATTTAGCACGAGATTATGTTGCACGTTACCGGTATTGCACGATTTAAGATTTGCGACACATTATCATCTTACACGACGTAAAGATGATATTACACGGTTCGGCAGGAGGAAAAATTTTGAGCGCATGGTTATTTACTGCCTAAGAATCCTCATGCTTTAAGGAAAGGGAATTTTCCTTCCTGTAAACTAAGTTTATTCAGATACAGGGGCCAGGAGCTGAGTCTCGACCCTGCAACCACAATTAGGTGAGTACAGTTACATACATTATCATACATAGCAGCATATGTGTAGAGAACCTAGGATAACCCAAGTCAGTCAATGGAAATACTGTCACTCTGACTTTTTTGGGTTATCCTAGGTTCTCTACCATATGCTGCCATGTATGATAATCTTCGTAACTGTATCTGTGTATACCTGAATAAACTTACTTACAGTTTGTGGGAAGGACAAACAAGTAACCATTCTCACAAGCAGTCTTGTTTCTACTACTGTTGTTGTGGTTCAGCAGACACCACCCGCCACGGACCCCAGCATTCGTACGTATTTCATCGCGTTAAGAAGTCCTGGCTACAAGCCAGCTGTGTTTGTGAAGAATAAAATAAAGAGTGAATTGTGTTTTGATCTTGAATTAACGAAGAAAACAAAGATATTAGACAAGACATAACCCGTGGCCGTAATGAAGTGTTACTTTGTACACATAAAAAGATTTAAACATAAGTTTGTGTGACTGACTGACTGACTTGACTGACTGAATGACTGACTGAGTGACTGACTAACTTGACTGACTGACTGAATGACTTGACTGACTGACTGAATGACTTGACTGACTGACTGACTGAATGAATGACTGACTGACTGACTGACTGAATGACTTGACTGACTTACTGAATGACTTGACTGACTTACTGAATGACTTGACTGACTTACTGAATGACTTGACTGACTGACTGAATGACTTGACTGACTGACTGAATGACTTGACTGACTTACTGAATGACTTGACACATGAATGACTGACTGACTTACTGAATGACTTGACTGACTTACTGAATGACTTGACTACTTACTGAATGACTTGACTGACTTACTGAATGACTTGACTGACTTACTGAATGACTTGACTGACTTACTGAATGACTTGACTGACTTACTGAATGACTTGACTGACTTACTGAATGACTTGACTGACCTACTGAATGACTTGACTGACCTACTGAATGACTTGACTGACTTACTGAATGACTTGACTGACTTACTGAATGACTTGACTGACTTACTGAATGACTTGACTGACTTACTGAACGACTTGACTGACTTACTGAATGACTTGACTGACTTACTGAATGACTTGACTGACCTACTGAATGACTTGACTGACTTACTGAATGACTTGACTGACTTACTGAATGACTTGACTGACTTACTGAATGACTTGACTGACTTACTGAATGACTTGACTGACTTACTGAATGACTTGACTGACTTACTGAATGACTTGACTGACTTACTGAATGACTTGACTGACTTACTGAATGACTTGACTGACTTAAAGTTAGACACTCAGTTCAACCATCGACTTCAGTTCAAGAACTTCTACTATCCACCTCAGCCCAGTAGGGCCACACCATCCATATCCACTCTTCACTACCATCCACAAACATCATTACCCACAATTTAAGGTAAGAAATACTATTATTTCTATTGCATTTGTAGTCTTAAGCAGTAATAGATCATGACAATGCACTACAATTACATATCCACCTCAGCTCAGTAGGGCCACACCATCCATATCCACTCTTCACTACCATCCACAAACATCATTACCCACAATTTAAGGTAAGAAATACTATTATTTCTATTGCATTTGTAGTCTTAAGCAGTAATAGATCATGACAATGAACTAAAATTACATATTCGCCTTCAATTTTTGCAAGATATGTTGGTCTAAAAAAACTTGTTTGGCTTTTTGGGGACTCTCAAACACGTATCCCTATTTTTCCCATAAGTTCTGTTAATCATTTAAGACGAAATTATCTAACACGACTTTTTCAGGAACGTATCTATCGTGCTAAATGACGTCCTACTGTATTTGAGTACTATTTCAGTACTGTACCTAATATTAGTGTCAGAACAAAGATTAGCTATGAAATCACAAGAACTACTACAAATTGCAATTCTCAGAACAAAAAAAATATAGAAATTTAAAAAAAATGAGAAAAAAGGGTATATCGGCAACACTTCTGCATGCAGCAGCGCTTCATGTTGCCGTCAGGTGAGCGACAAGCGCTGAATTTGTGGCCTTGTATTTCCGCAAGTACTGACTAGATTTTTTTTTTACATTATGTAAAAAAATGTCCTCTTTATTTAAAATTTTTTTTTTTTTTCAAAATATTTGGAGCGCTGGGCGAGAGAATGTAGATCTACGTTTGGACAGTTAAGGAGTTAAAGGGTTAAACACACTGAGTAGAACGATCCAAAAAAAAAAACACTTTTGCCATCATTCAGTCTATCATTGTCTTACCAGAGGTGCATAGATACTACAGTTCAGATGCCCCTCCAAGCTGCAAATATCCACACCCCTCCTTTAGAGTGCAGGCACTGTACTTTATTTTATAAAACACACACATTCATTATCAACATAATATGTATATTCTTAGAATTAAGATAATTAATCTGTTTAAGTTACACTTAATAGTGAAATACTCATTTGATAATATAAGACCAAAAAAAGAACCATGAAATTTAAGGAATACAGTGAATACCAACCTGAAAATAGATGCATAAACAAGAGCCTTAGACAAGTGAGGTGGGGTGGAAAAATGCACAACACGATGTCCGAGTGCAGTAAGTTTTTCACTATGCTGATCATCAGGTTTTAACATGCCCAGTTTCACTAGTGTATTGACAGCTGCACTGATTGATCTCCGTGAAGGAACACTTAGCCCCTCCGAAAGAAAGCTCTGCACACTTTCTTCTCCACAGTAAGACTGAAAAATTAACTAATTTTACTCTTGAGCAATGGTAAATATAGAATAGTGTTGTAAAAAGACAACAGTATTTAGAGAAATGGAAAATTTCTTATATTAACCAATCAAATGCTTTAGTCATCTACTGTTAACACCATGAAGAAAATTGTTTGTTAAACAAATAACATTTTCCCATAGAAATCCAGTCATAATTTGATAAGGGGACTGGGCTGATGATTTTTTTTTTCAACAAGTCGGCCGTCTCCCACCGAGGCAGGGTGACCCCAAAAGAAAGAAAATCCCCAAAAAGAAAATACTTTCATCAACATTCAACACTTTCACCACACTCATACATAATCACTGTCTTTGCAGAGGCGCTCAGATACGACAGCTGAGAATAGTCCCTCCAAGCTGTCACTATCCCAGACCCCTCCTTTAAAGTGCAGGCATTGTACTTCCCATTTCCAGGACTCAAGTCCAACTAAATCAATTAACTAGTTTTCCTGAATCCCTTCACAAAATGTTACCCTGCTCACACTCCAACAGATCGTCATGTCCCAAAACCATTCGTCTCCATTCACTCCTATCTAACACGCTCACACATGCTTGCTGAAAGTCCAAGCCCTCGCCCACAAAACCTCCTTTACCCCTTCCTCCAACTTTTCTAGGACGACCCCTACCCCGCCTTCCTTCCCCTACAGATTTATACGCTCTCCAAGTCATTCTACTCTGATCCATTCTCTCTAAATGACCAAACCACCTCAACAACCCCTCTTCAGCCCTCTGACAAATACTTTTAGTAACTCCACACCTTCTCCTAATTTCCACATTCGAATTTTCTGCATAATATTTACACCACACATTGCCCTTAGACAAGACATCTCCACTGCCTCCAGCCTCCTCCTCGCTGCAGCATTTGCAACCCATGCTTCACACCCATATAAGAGTGTTGGTACCACTATACTTTTGTACATTCCCTTCTTTGCCTCCATGGATAACGTTTTTTGTCTCCACAGATAACTCAACGCACCACTCACCTTTTTTCCTTCATCAATTCTATGGTTAACCTCATCCTTCATAAACCCATCCGCTGACACGTCAATTCCCAAATACAGTGGTACCTCGAGTTACGATGGTCCCCAAAATCGCCCTTTTATGTAAGTTTATTTTTTTAAATGCTTTTGTAGGTATATTTTTGGGGGTGTAAAAGGACTAGTCTATTTTACATTATTCCTTATGGGGATAAATTCGTTTGGTAATGGCACTTGAACAGCATTCTCGAACGAAAAAATATCGTAACTCGAGGTACCACTGTACAGTGGACCCCCGAGTTTCGTAAAAACTTCACTCCTGAAGTCTGCTCAAGTGCCATTACCGAACGAATTTACTCCCTTAAGGAAAAATTTCACGTAGGTTAGTCTATTTCAGACCCCCAAAAATACACTTCCACAAGAACTTACAAAATTATACTTACATAATTGCACGATTTCCGGGGTATTCGTTAACCGAGGGTCCACTGTATCTGAAAACATTTACTTCTTCCATAATCCTCTCTCCAATGTGATATCCAATTTTTCTTTACTTAAATCGTTTGATACCCTCATCACCTTACTCTTATCTATGTTCACTTTCAACTTTCTACCTTTACACACCCTCCCAAACTCGTCCACTAAGCTTTGCAACTTTTCTTTAGAATCTCCCATAAGCACAGTATCATCAGCAAAAAATAACTGTGTCAACACCCATTTTGCATTTAATTCCCCATAATTTAATCCCACCCCTCTCCCCAACACCCTAGCATTTACTTCTTTTACAACCCCATCTATAAATATATTAAACAACCATGGTGACATTACACATCCCTGTCTAAGACCTATTGATAACCCTGATGATAACCCGTATCTATTTCCCACTGATACAAAATTAAAAAAAAATACATTCTCACTTGAGATGGGTTCATTGTGTAGTGGAGGCATAGTGGTATAACCCGTTTTATGCAAACATAACACAAGAAACTATGAAAAAAACATTAAAATATAGAGAGAATCAGTCAGGAAACATCACATGGTTGTTATTGCTAGGTTGAAGGGTTGGGATGGCCTCTAGGCAGTCTACTTGTTGGGTGCTGCAGCCTTTAGAACATCAGCCTTTCAACTCAATAATAGTAGATGGTCTAAAAGTTGTCACAACTCTTCAACAAAACAATAACAAAAATACACGTGTATTGTTTCCCAACTACTTTCTATATTTTGATAATTTTTTCAAGCGTTTTTGTGTTATGCCTTCAAATATCAAAGGGTATAACACCTCTATGCCTCTACTAAGAAGTGGATTCATCTCTGGTAAGGGAAAGAGGAATAGCAGAAAGTACTCTTCACACACAACCAAGAGGCTTCAGGTTTTAGGGGCCTGAGCATCCAACAATCTTGTGTGAGTGTGTTAGATATACAGTGGACCCTCGGTTAACGAACACCCCGGAAATCGTACAATTATGTAAGTATAATATTGTAAGTGCATGTGGAAGTGTATTTTTGGGGGTTTGAAATAGATTAACTTACGTGACATTATTTCTTAAGGAAGTAAATTCGTTCGGTAATGGCACTTGAGCAGGCTTCTGGGATGAAGTTTTTTCGTTAACCGAGGGTCCACTGTATTAAGTAAATGGAAACAAGTGTTTTTTTTTTAATTTATGTACTTTTGGAGTGTGAGCAGACTAATTTCAGAAAGAATTAAGGAAAATCTGTTAAGCTGGACTGAGATCTTGATGTGGCAGGGGCCATGCCTGCACTCTAAAAGAGGAGTGGGGATGTTGCAGATGGACGGATAATCTGCTTGTGATGTCAGCACACTTCTGGAAAGATAGTGATTTGAGTGAATATTGGTAAACGTGTTTTCTTTTTTGTGTCACCGTGCCTCGGTGGGAGATGGCTGTCTAGTTAACCCTTTCGGGGTTATGGTCGTACAAGTACGTTTTACGCACTGTGGTTATTTACGTACCAGTACGCCTAAATTCTAGCGCCCTCAAATCAAGCAGAAACAGGCTGTTAGGCCTAGATGTGATAGAATGGGTCTGTGCGGTCAGTGTGCGCAGTATAAAAAAATTCCTGCACCACACAGTGTATAATGAGGAAAAAAAAAACTGACCGTGTTTTTGGTTTAAAACAGCGACTTTGCAGTCTATTTTTGTATGGTATTTATGCTTGTATTCTCGTTTTCTTAGTCTCATTTTACAGAATAGATGATATATTACAGAAATAGAGATAATTTTGACTGGTTTCACGATGATAAGTACCTTGAAACTGAGCGCAAATTAGCAAAAATGTTCGATTTTGGCCGATGTTCAGGAGTAAACAAATCACACCATGCGTCCAATACACATCAACTGGAGAGTCTAATATTCTTGCACAAGTGCGCTGATATTATTTATACCATTTTTACAGTTATGCAGTTGTATACATAACAGTAAATCTTCTATTTTTTGTGAGAATAAAAATTCAAAATGGAAAGCAAAAGTAATGTAAAAGGGGCCTGGAGAAGTGACTAATGAACAGAGAAGATGTTATTTTAATGCCAGGAATGTCTGCCTTGTTTATTATCGCCCCTATTTTGAAATTGGCATCATTTGAAATTTGTGTGAAATTGGCCAAATTGCCATTTTCTGACCACTGTTTTGGGTAGTTGAAATTGGTAAATTGGCGGTTTCTTGTACTCAATCGATAGAAGAAATGGAGTTCTAGCGAAATAGCTATAATTTTAGTAGACTGAAACAGTGGAATGTGCCGAAAATAGGGCTCAAAGTGGGCGAAATTGCCGATGCGTAAGTGTCATGGCAACTGCTAACTTCGCGAAAGCATAATTCCGTTAGTTTTCGATCAAATTTCATAATTTTTGTGGCGCTATGATCGGAAAAAGATTCTCTATCATTCCATAAGAAAAAATATTTTTTTTTTTTTAAATTCGTGGACCCTGAGAACGAGTTTCAGAGAGACCCCTTGGACCCCAAAGGGTTGAAATACATTAACCCTTTCTGGGTCAGTGCCGTAGTTCTACAGCTTTGAAGCCAGTGTCAGTGCCGTAGTTCTGTGCCACGGACTCAGCTTGCTCAGATAAACCGAGCGGTAAATTTGGGCCTAGATATGAGAGAAAGGGTCTATGTGGTAAGTGTGCACCATATAAAAAAAATCCTGCAGCACGAAGTGCATAATGAGAAAAAAACTGCGACTGTTTTTGGTTTAAAACAACGAATTTGCAGTGTATTTTCGTATGATTTTTATAGTTGTATTCATAGAATGGAAGATATATTACAGAAACAGATAATTCTGATTGACTTGAGGACTGAAAATAGCTTGAAATTGACCTCAAAGTAGCGGAAATATTAGATTTTTCCCAATATTCAGGAGTAAACAAATCATGTAACTTGTCCAATACGTGTCCAATGGTTGGTCTAATATGCGTTCACGAATGCACTGACATTATTTATACAATTATTACAATATTGCATAACCGTAAATCTTCTATTTTTTATGTGAATAAAAATTCAAAATGGAATTCAAGTGTAAAACCTAGGAACATAACTTATGAACACAGGAAATGTTATTTTAGTGCCAGGAATGCCTGCATTGTTTATTCTGGACCCTATTTTGAAACTGGCATCTTTTGAAATTTGTGTGAAATTGGCCAAATTACCAATTTCTGAGCACTTTATTGGGTAACTGAAATAGTTGATTGGGCAGCTTCTTGTCTTCAATAGATAAAATGGAAGGCATACTAGCGAAATAGCTAAGAATTTGGTCGACTGGAACAATGTAATTGGCCTAAAATAGTAGTCAAAGTGGACAAAATTGCCAATGCATAAATATTGCTGAAGCAGTAAAATTCGTGATAGTGTAATTTCATCAATAGGACTCAAAGTGGGCAAAATCGCTGATGCGTAAATATCGCTGACAGAGCAAAATTTGCAAGTGTAATTTCCTCAATTTTTGATCAAATTTTGTACTTTTTGTTTTATTACCTTCAGAAAAAGATTATCATTTCATAAAAAAAAAAAAAATTTTTTTTTTTTATTCTTGGACCCTGTGGACAAGTTTCAGATCGGGGGTCTGGCCCCTGAAAGGGTTAAATAAATAAAGGAGGTTTTGTGTGCAAGGGGCTTGGACATCCAGTAGGCATATGCAAACGTGTTAGATAGGAGTAGAGGCACGTGGTTTTTATGACGACGTGCAGTTGGAGTGCGAGCAAAATAACATTCATGAAGGGATTCAGGGAAATTGGTTAGCTGGACTTGAGTTCTGGAGATGGGAAGTACAGTGCCTGCACTCTGAAGGAGGGGGTGGTGATATCTGCAGTTTTGAACCATAGTATCGGCATCCCTCTAGCAAGACAGTGATGTAGAGAGTGCTGGCGAAAGTGTTTCTTCTTTTTTTTAGGCCACCCAACCTCAGTGGGAAAAGGCCGGTGTGTTAAGAAAATATATATATTTATTTAAATATTTATTTTCATTCTCCATGGGGAAGTGGAACAGAATTCTTCCTCAGTAAGCCATGCGTGTCGTAAGAGGCGACTAAAATGCTGGGATAAAGGGGTTAGTACCCCTTCTCCTGTATATATTACTAAATATAAAAGGAGAAACTTTCGTTTTTCCTTTTGGGCCACCCCGCTTCGGTGGGAAACGGCCGACGTGTTGAAAGAAATAAAGATTTATTTTCATGCACGCTGTCTTTCAAGACTTCAGAACCCTGCTTGTCTGACAACTTTGCTAATCTGTCTGTCTCATGTACCAGCAATCTTGCTGAAAATGCATCCTTACACTGAAAATCTCGTAGCCTACAACTTGATAAAGATTTAAAATCTGGTTTCATAACTTCATATTTAATTTACATTAAACAAGAGATTAGTGTTTGGTTTATAGAAAATGAAGTCAGTAGTAGCACACTGAAAACCAATACATCTATTACTTTTCTTCTTTCAACAAACCGGCTGTATCCCACCGAGGCAGGGTGGCCCAAAAAGAAAAACAAAAGTTTCTCTTTTTAATTTTTGTAATGTACACAGGAGAAAGGGTTACTAGCCCCTTGCTCCTGGCATTTTAGTCACCTCTTACGACACACATGGCTTACGGAGAAAGAATTCTGTTCCACTTCCCCATGGAGATAAGAGGAAATAAACAAGAACAAGAACTAGTAAGAAAATAGAAGAAAACCCAAAGGGATATGCATATACAGTGGACCCTCGAGTTTCATGATTAATCCGTTCCACAGAGTCCGCTGAAAGGCGAAATTTATGAATGGCGAAACCATTTTTCCCATAAGAAATAATAGAAATCCAATTAATCCGTTTCAGACACCCAAAAGTATTAACAAAAAATAATTTTTTTAGAGATTAAATATAGATTTACATACAGAAAACAATGACAAATGAATATAAAGCACTAATAAAATGGATAAATGAACATTTAACATCACACTTACCTTTATTGAAGACTTGTTGGTGTTTGGAACACCAACAAGGGAGGATAGTTTATTGCTTCAATATGATGTTAATATCATCTCTACGGCTTATTTATCTATCACAATTCATCTAATATGACATAATAAACAATATTAATAACATAGAAACATGATATATACTCTAGAAAGAATAAAATATGTCATTACGAATGTGAGGAGTATGTGGTGCTGGTGTTACTGTTGGGTTTATAAGGGCCACTGAGAGAAGCCGTACATATTAGTGGTAGTGGAGGCGGTATCAGAAACCACCACCACTATTCACACTGAAACAATGTACATAATTTATAAATAAGAAATATTTATACTTTATAAATAAGAAATATTTACACTTACCTTGGAGATGTTAGTTTAATTAGTTACTTTGATGGAGGAGATGCTTGCCGAGGTTTAGGGTGGTGGAAGATAGCAGGGCGGAGTATGTTCAGTGGCTCTATATTCCTCCAACAACATCGGAGAGTTACTTTCGTGTCCTTTTTCTATCGCTTAATCGCTTAACTTACTTGCTACACTTCATTGCTGGCTGGCGCTATAGCCTTTATCGACTCCTGCTGCTTTAGTATCGTACATATTATACTAGAATCACTGAAGAAGGCACATTCTCCCCTCTCTCTTCCTCCTCCACTTTGGTACGATTTTTTTCTTGAATTCTATCGTGTTTCTCACCTTCTTTACCAAAAGGCTGGCACTAGGAGCTTTCATTGGGCCTATGGTGGCTTATTTAGCAGTTGCAAGCACAAAAAACAATGGATTATTATGAAATGTATCATATGAACCAGTGGGGTGATGGTCACTCACCCATAATCAATGCCACACTGACTGTGGTGGTCGAAGGCAGCCTAGCTTTGTTTATGGCCTGATGCTGGGAGAAGGGCTGGACGCGTACCATTCTGCCACTGAATCTCGAAAAAAATCATGAACCTTGAGTTTATTTTTTGCTGAAAAAAAAAAGGCGCTGAAAGGCGAAATTCATGAAACACGATGCCGCTGAAACACGGGGATCCACTGTATATGCTTGTACATTCATGTGCAGTGTGACCTAAGTGTAAGCAGAAGTAGTAAGACGTACCTGACACCAGCAATCCTACCATCATGTAAAACAATTACAGGCTTTCGTTTTACACTTACTTGGCAGGACAGTAGTACCTCCCTGGGCGGTTGCTATCTACCAGCCTACTATCTAGGTGCATCCATTACTAGTCTACTTAAAAATGGCAGCTATGCTAACCTTACACTGAAGAATGACATGCTCCAGAGGAATTCTCATAATTTCTGGAACTGGGTACAGACTCATTTCTTGGTGAACATGAGTGGAATAAAGATGAAAAACCTCACCGGGCTGAACTCGACCAGCTCTACCAGCTCGCTGTTGACTATTTGCCCGAGAAATCCAATGATTCCCAAGAACAGTCAGATCTTTCTTACTGTTGTATCTGAGGAAAGAATTTCTTGTATTTAATGTTGCACTCTTTAAATAATAAACAAGTTGTTAATTCATCAACTGTGAATGTTACTGGGACTATACAACTGGGAAATGTGTAACACAATAATTTTTTTATCACATCAGCCATTTCCCAAGATAGGGTGACCTAAAGAAAGAAACACACCCACCATCATTCATACAATAATACCTCTTTCCAAAAGTATGAGGACATCAAGATTCAAACTACATTTCCTTCCTCTCATACTACAGTGTTGGCACTGTACTTCCCACCTTTATGTCTGGAAAAAAGATTTCACTGAATCCCTTCAAAATGTTACTCTATCATACTAAATCCCAAAAACCACCTGTCTCCATTCAGTCCAGTTTAGCACACTCACACATGCCTGCTAGATGCTGAAGCACCTACTACTAAAAGTAAATTTCATTCCCTCCAACTCTTCCTGGGAAGACCCCTCTTCTCTTGTCTACCCCAAGATTTATACACCCTCAAGCTTGGTCAGTGACCAAACATCTCAAGAACTTCTCTTCCACCCTCTGAATTATATCTTTTATTGTCTTCTTTCTTTCAACAAAACGGCCGTATCCCACCGAGGCAGGGTGGCCCAAAATGAAAAGCAAAAGTTTCTCTTTTTAACTTTAGTAATGTATACAGGAGAAGGGGTTACTAGCCCCTTGCTCCCGGCATTTTAGTTGCCTCTTACGACAAGCATGGCTTACGGAGGAAGAATTCTGTTCCACTTCCCCATGGAGATAAGAGGGAATAAACAAGAACAAGAAGTAGTAAGAAAATAGAAGAAAACCCAGAGGGGTGTGTGTGTATATATATGCTTGTACATGCAAGTGTAGTGTGACCTAAGTGTAAGTAGAAGTAGAAAGACATACTTAAAATCTTGCATGTTTATGAGACAGAAAAAAAGACACCAGCAATCCTACCATCATGTAAAACAATTACAGGCTTCCATTTTACGCTCACTTGGCAGGACGGTAGTACCTCTCTGGGTGGTTGCCTACTACCTAGGTTATATCTTTTATACCAACACCATTTTCTAATTTATATTTTCCTTACTCTGCTTAACCCCTTGAGGATCCAGACCCCCAATCAGAAAAGTGTCTACAGGGTCCAAGAATTAAAAAAAAAAAAAAGTTTTTTTTTTCTTATGAAATGATAGAATCTTTTTCTGAAGGTAATAAAACAAAGTATGAAATTTGATGGAAAATTGACGAAATTACACTATCACGAATTTTGCTGTGTCAGCAATATTTATGCATCGGTGATTTTTGCCCACTTTGACTCCTATTTTAGGCCAATTACAGTGGACCCTCGCTTATTGGCCGTTCCTGTTATTGACCAACTCGCTTATAGGCCAGTTTTTTGGCTTCCGCTTATTGGCAATTTTTTCGCTTATCGGCCGAATGGGATGTGTCAACCCACCGGCGATGCCACTTCCTCACGTGTATCACATTCAGTCTGTGTGTGTCTCTCTCGTTGAGTAAGGAATACTCTGCATGTTCATCCATTCATTTTGGTGCTTGTTTATTGATTGTGACTGTGAAATAAGCCACCATGGGGCCTAAGAAAGTTCAGAGTGCCAGCCCTTTGGTAAAGGGCTGAGAGGGAAGAATGTGCCTTTTTCAGTGATTCTACAATATGTACGATACTAAAGCAGCAGGAGTCGATAAAGGCTATAGCACCAGCCAGCGATAAAGTGTAGTATTAACAGTGTAGCAAGTAAGTTAAGCGATTAAGCGATAGAAAAATAATGACATGAAACTTAACTCCTCCATTGTTGTTTGAGATATATAAGGCGACTGACAACACCGCCGCCTCTGCTGCCGTCTTCACCACCACTATGTAAGGCTTATCTTTCAGTGGCCCTTATACACCCAACAACAAACAACACAACACCACTTGTGACATTCGTAATGATATATTTTATTCATTCTAGAGTATATATCATGTTTCTATGTTATTAATATTCTTTATTATGTCATATTAGATGAATTGTGATAGATAAATAAGCCGTAGTGTTGATATTAGTGTCATATTGAAGGACTATCTTGTGCTGTCTCCAAACAAACTTCTGCCGCCGCCACCACTAGCCACATACGTAATGACATATTTTATTCATTCTAGAGTGTATATGAGGTTTCAATGTTATTTATATTGTTTATAGAGGGGCCACAGATATATCAGATCACTTTTTAGTTGCAGCTACAGTGAGAGTAAAAGGTAGATGGGATACAAGGAGAATGGAAACAGCAAGTAAGAGAGAAGTGAAGATTTCTAAACAAAAGGAGGAGGTGGTTAGGGTAAGATATAAACAACTGTTGGATGACAGATGGGCTAGTGAGAGTATAGGCAGTGGGGTAGAAGATGTATGGGTTAAGTTTAAGAATATAGTGTTAGTGTTTTCAGCAGAAGTTTGTGGTTATAAGAAAGTGGGTGTGGGAGGGAAGAAGTGCGATTGGTGGAATGATGATGTAAAGAGAGTAGTAAGAGAGAAAAGGTTAGCATATGAGAGGTTTTTACAAAGTAGAAGTGATGTAAGGAGGGAAGAGTATATGAAGAAAAAAAGAGAGGTTAAGAAAGTGGTGAGGCAATGTAAAAAGAGAGCAAATGAGAGAGTGGGTGAGATGTTATCAACAAATTTTGTTGAAAATAAGAAAAATTTTTGGAGTGAGATTAATAAGTTGAGAAAGCCTAGGGAAAGAATGGATTTGTCAGTTAAAAATAGGAGAGGAGAGTTATTAAATGGAAAGTTAGAGGTATTGGGAAGATGGAGGGAATATTTTAAGGAATTGTTAAATGTTGATGAAGATTGGGAAGCTGTGATTTTGTGTATAGGGCAATGAGGAAGAACAACTTATAGGAGTGAGGAAGAACCAGTTGTGAGTGTGGGGGAAGTTCGTGAAGCAGTGAGTAGAATGAAAGGGGGTAAAGCAGCTGGGATTGATGGGATAAAGATAGAAATGTTAAAGGCAAATGGGGATATAGTTTTAGAGTGGTTAGTGTTTTTATTTAATAAATGTATGGAAGAGGGTAAGGTACCTAGGGATTGGAAGAGAGTATGCATAGTTCCTTTGTATAAAGGCAAAGGGGACAAAAGAGAGTGTAAAAATTATAGGGGAATAAGTCTGTTGAGTATACCTGGTATACAGTGGACCCCCGAGTTTCGTAAAAACTTCACTCCTGAAGTCTGCTCAAGTGGCATTACCGAACGAATTTACTCCCTTAAGGAAAAATTTCACGTAGGTTAGTCTATTTCAGACCCCCAAAAATACACTTCCACAAGAACTTACAAAATTATACTTACATAATTGCACGATTTCCGGGGTATTCGTTAACCGAGGGTCCACTGTACTCAACAGAATTAGGAGTAAGACGGAGAGCAGGATAGCAGATGAACAAGGCGGCTTTAGGAAGGGTAGGGGGTGTGTAGACCAAGTGTTTGCAGTGAAACATATAGGTGAACAATATTTAGATACGGGTAAAGAGGTGTTTGTGGCATTTATGGATTTGGAAAAGGCATATGATAGGGTGGATAGGGGGCAATGTGGCAGATGTTGCAAATGTATGGAATAGGAGGTAGGTTATTGAAAGCGGTGAAAAGTTTTTACGAGGATAGTGAGGCTCAGGTTAGAGTATGTAGGCAAGAGGGAGATTATTTCTCAGTAAAAGTAGACTTTAGACAGGGATGTGTGATGTCACCGTGGTTGTTCAATATATTTATAGATGGAGTTGCAAGAGAAGTGAATGCTCGGGTGTTGGCAAGAGGTGTGGGGTTAAAGGATGAAGAATCTAACACAAAGTGGGAGTTGTCACAGTTGCTCTTTGCTGATGGCACTGTGCTTTTGGGGGATTCTGAAGAGAAGTTGCAGAGGTTGGTGGATGAGTCTGGTAAGGTATGTAAAAGAAGGAAATTAAAAGTGAATATACAGTGGTCCCTCGGTTTTCGCCGAAAATTCGTTCCAGAATGCTGCTCAAGTGCCATTACCGAACGAATTTACTTCCTTAAGAAATAATGTCACGTAGGTTAGTCTATTTCAGACCCCCAAAAATACACTTGCAACAGCACTTACAAAAATACACTTACATAAATGTTCGAGTTTGGAGATGCACGAAAACCGAGGGACCACTGTAGGAAAGAGTGAGGTGATGAGGATAACAAAAATATTAGATAACGGAATATTGGATATCGGATTGGAGGGAGAGAGTATGGAGGAGGTGAATGTGTTCATATATTTGGGAGTGGATGTGTCAGCAGATGGGTATATGAAGGATGAGGTGAATCATAGAATTAACGAGGGAAAAAAGGTGAGTGGTGCACTGAAGAGCTTGTGGAGACAGAGAACTTTATCCATGAAAGCAAAGAGGGGAATGTATGAGAGTATAGTTATACCAATACTCTTGTATGGGTGTGAGACATGGGTTGTGAATGTTGCAACAAGGAGAAGGCTGGAAGTGGAAATGTCATGTCTGAGGGCAATGTGTGGTGTGAATATAATGCAGAGAATCCGTAGTTTTCTAGATTAGGAGGTGATGTGGGATTACCAAAACTATTATCCAGAGCTGAGGAGGGGTTGTTGAGATGGTTTGGACATATAGAGAGGATGGAACAAAATAGAATGACTTCAAGAGTGTATAAATCTGTAGTGGAGGGAAGGCGGGGTAGGGGTCGGCCTAGAAAAGGTTGGAGGGAGGGGGTAAAAGAGGTTTTGTGTGCGAGGGGCTTGGACTTCCAGCAAGCGTGCATGAGAGTGTTAGATAGGAGCGAATGGAAACAAATGGTTTTTAGGACTTGACGTGCTGTTGGAGTGTAGGCAAGGCCGAACTAGATTCCTGGAGATGGGAAGTACAGTGCCGGCACTCTGAAGGAGGGGTGTTAATGTTGCAGTTTTGTAGCTGTAGTGTAAGCACGCCTCTGGCAAGACAGTGATGGAGTGAATGATGATGAAAGTTTTTCTTTGACGGGCCACCCTCCCTTGGTGGGAAACGGGCTATGTGTTAATAAATAAATAAATTATTGTCATATTAGATGAATTGTGATAGATAAATAAGCCATATAGAGTTGATATTATCATCATATTGAACGAGTATTTTGTCTTGTCTCCAAACAATACTCTCCTCCTGCCTTCAATAAAGGTATGTAATAGTGATTTAAATGTTCATTTATCCATTTCTTTAGTCATTTTATTTAGTTCTCATTGTTTTGTTTATGTAAAACTATATAGTTAATCTTAAAAAAAATATTTTTTGTTGATATTTTTGTCTGGAGCAGGGTAACATTTTGTGAATGGATTCAGGGAAACCAGTTAATTGATTTAGTTGGACTTGAGTCCTGGAAATGGGAAGTACAATGCCTGCACTTTAAAGGAGGGGTCTGAGATAGTGACAGCTGGGAGGGACTTTTCTCAGCTGTCGTATCTGAGCTCCTCTGCAAAGACAGTGATTATGTATGAGTGTGGTGAAAGTGTTGAATGATGATGAAAGTATTTTCTTTTTGGGGATTTTCTTTCTTTTTGGGTCACCCTGCCTCGGTGGGAGACGGCCGACTTGTTGAAAAAAAAAAAAAAAAAAAATTTGTCTGGAACGGATTAATTGTATTTACACTAATTCTTATGGGAAATATTATTTCGCTTTTAGGCCGAGCTTCTGGAATGGATTACGGCCGATAAGCGAGGGTCCACTGGACATTGTTCCGGTTGATCAAATTCTTAGCTATTTTGCTAGTATGCCTTCTATTTTATCAATTGAACACAAGAAACTGTCCAATCATCTATTTCAAGTACCCAATAAAGTGATCAGAAATTGGTAATTTTGCCAATTTCACACAAATTTCAAAATAGGGTTTAGAAAAACAATGCAGGCATTCCTGGCACTAAAATAACATTTCCTCTGTTCATTAGTTATGTTTCCAGGCTTTACACATGAATTCCATTTTGATTTTTTATTCACAAAAAGAATTTTTAGTCACACCAAATAATAGAAGATTTACTGTTAAGCAATATTGCAATAATTGTATAAATAATATCAGTGCATGCATGAATGCAAATTAGACCCACCAGTTGACGTGTATTAGATGCATGATGTAATTTGTTTACTCTTAAACATCGGAAAAAATTAAACATTTCTGCTACTTTGAGCTCAATTTCAAGCTATCTTCATTCCTAAAACCAATCAAAATCATCTCTATTTCTGTTAATTTGTCTTCTATTCTATCAAATGAGACTAAGAAACAGCAAATACAACCATAAAAACCATACAAAAATACACCACAAAGTAGCTGTGTTAATCCAAAAACAGCAGCAGTTTTTTTTTCCTCATTATGCGCTGTGCTGTAGGATTTTTTTTGTATGGTGCACACTTACCACATAGACCCATTTTCTCATATCTAGGCCCAAATTTACCACTCACAGCTTATTTGAGTGAGCTGAGCTCATGACACAGTACTATGGCACTGACTCTGGCTTCAAAGCCATAGAACTACGGCACAGACCATGAAGGGGTTAATATTCACACCCACAATGATCTCAAATATATCTCCATCTATGTTGCCCTCCTCCTGAGGGCAACAGTGTATTGGCACCACTGTACTCTGGTACATTCTCTTTTTTTAAGCTTTTCATTGCCCATGCAATGGTTTGAGGCCACTGACAGTGCTGTGGTACTACGCCATGAGCTCAGCTCACTCAAATAAGCTGTGAGTGGTAAATTTGGGCGTAGATATGAGAGAATGGGTCTATGCGGTAAGTGTACACCACATAAAAAATCCTGCAGCACGCAGTGCATAATGAGAAAAAACTGCGAGTGTGTTTTTGGTTTAAAACAGTGACTTTGCAGTGTATTTTCATGATTTTTATGGTTGTATTCTCGGTTTCTTGGTCTCATTTGACAGAATGGAAGATATATTACAGAAATAGAGATAATTTTGATTGGTTTCAGGACTGAAAATTACTTGAAATTGAGCTCAAAATAGCAGAAATGTTCAACATTTGCCGATATTCAAGAGTAAACACATCACTCATCCAATACACATCAAGTGGTGGGTTTAATGTGTATTCACGAATGCGCTGACATTATTTACACAATTACAACCTCTCCTCACTTAGCGGCGTACTCGTTTACCGACGCCTCGGACTTACGACGGGCTCTCTGACCAGTATTCATACCTAAATAATGTATATTAGAGCTGACTTCCTCTATTCTGTTTATTTCAATATACAGTACACTACTGTATAAATATTTAAAAATACAGTGGAACCTCGGATTTCGTCCGCTCCGAATATTGTATGTTTTGGATTTAGACCACTTTTTGGGGCGAAATTTTGCTCTGGATTTTGTACCTTCACCCAGAAATTGTCCATATCAGATGTGTCCGCCTGCCCGGGACGCCGCCACTCATGCGTATGTGTCTCAGTCTGGCTCTGTCACTGGTTGAGTGAGCATTACTTCGCGCGTTCATCCGAAACATTTCGTAATAATCCATTATTTTTTATGCTTGTTTATTGAGTGTAACTGCGAAATAAGCCACCATGGGTCCAAAGAAAGTTCCTAATGCCAGCCCTTTGGTAAAGAATTTGAGAAATACGATAGAATTCAAGAAAGAGATTGTAGAAAAATACGAAAGTGGCGTATGTGTGGCCGAGCTCGCCAGGATGTATGGCAAATCCAAATCAACAATCAGTTCAATCCTGGCAAAGAAAGTAGAAATCAAGGAAGTTGATGTTGCGAAAGGGGTAAATATGCTAACGAAACAGAGATCACAAACAATCGAAGATGCTGAGAAGTTGTTGTTGGTGTGGATCAACGAAAAACAGCGAGAGATAGTGTTGTGGAGTCGATAATTTGCGAAAAGGCAAGGCAGCTGCATGTGGATCTCGTAAAGAAAATGCCTGGAACGAGTGCTGCTCTTAGTGAATTTAAGGCCAGCAGAGGCTGGTTCGACAGATTCAAGAAGCGTAGTGGCATACACAGTGTTGTAAGGCTGCAAGTTCAGACAAATGTGCAGCCAAAGAATTTGTTGATGAATTCAATGAGTACGTAGAGGCTGAAGGATTCGTCCCCCAACAAGTCTTCAATTGTGACGAAACAGGCCTCTTTTGGAAGAAAATGCCAAAGAGGACCTACATCACACAGTAGGAAAAGGCAATGCCAGGACACAAGCCTATGAAGGATAGGCTAACTCTTTTGTTCTGTGGCAATGCTAGTGGGGATTTCAAAGTGAAGCCTTTACTGGTGTATCACTCAGAAAATCCCAGTGTGTTAAAGAAAAACAATGTCGTCAAGAGTAAATTGTGTGTGATGTGGAAAGCTAATAATAAGGCATGGGTCACGAGGCAAATTTTCATTGACTGGGTCCATGAAGTGTTTGGGCTAAGTGTGAAAAAATACCTCCTTGAAAATAAATTGCCACTCAAGTGCCTCCTGGTACTGGACAATGCTCCTCCTCATCCTCCAGACTTGGAAGACCAATTGTTTAGGGACTTCAGTTTTATAACAGTGAAGTTCTTGCCTCCTAACACCACTCCTCTCATCCAGCCCATGGACCAGCAGGTCATTTCTAACTTCAAAAAACTCTACACAAAAGCAATGTTTCAAAGGTGCTTTGAAGTGACCTCGGACACTGAATTGACCCTAAGAAAGCTCTGGAGGAATCTCTTCAATATCTTCAACTGCATAAGCCTTATAGGTAAGGCTTGGGAGGAAGTGACTTCCAGGACTTTGAACTCTGCTTGATGAAAATTGTGGCCAGAATATGTCATCGACAAGGATTTTAAAGGGTTTGAGGCTGACCCTGATGACCCTACACCTGTTGTGAAATCTATTGTGTCTTTGGGGATGTCCATGGGGTTGGAGGTGAGTGGCCAGGATGTGGAAGAGTTGGTGGAGGACCACAGCGAAGAGCTAACCACTGAAGAGCTGCAAGACCTTCATTTGGAACAGCAACAGACCACAGCTGAAGAAATTGCTTCAGAGGAGGAGGAAGAGAGAGGGGAGAAGGTGCCTTCTTCAGTGATTAAGGACATTTGTGCAAAGTGGAATGAGGTGCAAACTTTTGTGGAAAAATATCACCCTGACCGAGCTGATACAAGCCAGATCTACAACATGTTCAGTGACAATACCTTGTCCCATTTTAGTGTGACAGGGGTCCAGTGCCAGTAAAAATACAGAAGGGAAGTAACCCCAGACAGGGTTTTGATACCTGAAGTCCTTATGGAGGATGATTCCCCTTCCAAACAATAACCTTTGCTCCTCCTCCCTCTCCCCTCCTTGCTGTCCATACCCCAACAAGAGTCTTCAATAAAGGTAAATGTGATGTTAAGTGTTCATTTATCCATTTCATTTGTGCTTTATATTTATTTCTCATTGTTTTCTGTATGTAAAACTATAATTATTCTTTAAAAAATGTATTTTTTGTTAATATTTTTGGGTGTCTGGAACGGATTAATTGTACAGTGGTCCCTCGGTTTTTGTGCATCTCCAAACTCGAACATTTATGTAAGTGTATTTTCATAAGTGCTGTTGCAAGCGTATTTTTGTGGGTCTGAAAAAAGACTAACCTACGTGACATTATTTCTTAAGGAAGTAAATTCGTTCGGTAATGGCACTTGAGCAGCATTCTGGAATGAATTTTCGGCGAAAACCGAGGGACCACTGTATTACATTATTTCTTATGGGAAATATTACTTTGGTTTTCGTCCTTTTCGGATTTAGACTGACCTTCTAGAACGGATTAAGGATGAAATCCGGGGTTCCACTGTATACCACAAATATTATAAATGGTGCAAAAGTGACATTAAAACAATACCAAAGATGGTTGACACAAACTCACTACCATTATAGTATCCTCCTCACTTAGAGATGAATTCGTTTAACGATGTGGTCTTAGGAACGGAACTCCATCGTTAAGTGAGGAGAGGCTGTATTACAATATTTTTTTTTAACACGTCGGCCGTTTCCCACTGAGGCAGGGTGACCCAAAAAGAAAGAAAAACCCAAAAAGAAAAAAAAAAAAACTTTCATCATCATTCAACACTTTCACCATCACTCATACATAATCACTGTTTTTGCAGAGGCACTCAGATACGACATCTTAGATATCCCTCCAAACAGTCAATATCCCAAAACCCTCTGTTGTATTTTCCATTTCCAGGACTCGAGTCTGGCTAACTTGTTTCCCTGAATCCCTTCACAAAATATTACCCTGCTCACACTCCAACAGCTCACCAGGTCCCAAAAACCATTCGTCTCCATTCTATTTTTTTATGTGAATAAAAATTCTTTGTGTGAATAAAATATAAAAATGGAATTATATGTAAAGCCTAGGAACATGACTAATGAACAGAGGAAATATTATTTTAGTGCCAGGAATGCCTGCATTGTTTATTCTGGACCCTATTTTGAAACTGGAATATTTTGAAATTTGTGTGAAATTGGCCAAATTACCAACTTCTGATCACTTTAGTGGGTAGTTGAAATAGTCGATTAGGCAGTTTCTTGTACTCAGTCGATAAAATGGAAGACACACTAGCGGAATAGCTGAGAATCTGGTCTACAGGAACAATGTAATTGGCCTAAAATAGGACTCGTGGTGGGCAAAATCAGCGATGTGTAAATATTGCTGACACAGCGAAATTCGCAAAAGAATAATTTTGTTAATTTTCTATCAAATTTTGTACTTTTTGTTTTAATACCTTCAGAAAAAGTTTATTAAGTTCTTCTATTCTCTCAGTCTTTCATAAAGTTGCTAATAGTTTATATTTATATCAATCTTTTTTTCCTTTTTTTTTAAAGTACAAGTATGATAGAATAGAATAGAATTTTTATTTCATTGCAAGTTTACATCGATTGTTTATAATTACAATCATAAACTGAAGTGCAAGGAGAGCCACTAACATGCCATGGCATTAAGGGCAGCTTAATCTAATGGCTTATAGACTAAGTAAGTAAGTAAATACTAAAGAAATTGATTGAGTTTGTTTTATTTAAATATTAGAGTGTTCAAATTACAATATGATGATATTACATTGTAACAAGTGTTTAGTAGGATGGTAACATAATAGTAAAATGTGAAATATAGGAAAATAACAGTGAGCATTTTTGAAAGTGATGGTGCATATTCATATTTAATTTTGCCTTTTATACATTTACCATCATGAAACTATAGTTTACAGGATAATTATGTAAGCTTTATACAGAGATAGCCCCAAAATCAACTTCCTTAACTATTCATTAATATATTTTGAATACTCACCTAAGCTCCTTATGAAAGCCAGTGTCAATGACAAACACAACATCATTTATTGTCAAACTGGTTTCAGCAATATTAGTTGCAAGTACCACTTTTCGCTTGCCTTCTGGTGGGTCATCAAATATCCTCTCTTGATCTTGAGAGCTGAGCTTGGAGTGAAGCGGTAACACCAATAACTTAGTGTTTAAATTATTATCTTGAAGTAGTTTGGTTTGAATTAGAGATATCTCCTGCCATCCAGGAAGGAAACAAAGAATAGCTCCTGGAGGTCTTGAAATTTCTATTTTCTGAATTACATCAATCACAAGGTCAACGTTGACTGCAGGTCGGGATTCAGGCTCCATGAGAGGTTGTATGTTATATCTTTTGGGATTAATATTAAGCGTATTCAACGCATTAGGAATGTAGTGCCGAGTGAGAGGGAACAGTGTACCAGGGACCTCTAGCAATGTGCTCTCATTTTCCCCAAAATATTTCTGCAGCTGCTGAGTGCTCAAAGAAGCACTCATCAGAATTAATCGTAAATGACTGTGACTTTGCAATAGACGGCGTAATATAATCAACAGGAGATCTGTTTGTACTGAACGTTCATGAACTTCATCCATGATAACATGTGATACACCTTCCAGAGTTGGGTTAGCATGAATTTTCTGAAGAAGCATCCCTGTTGTGCAGAACATAATGCCACCCCGGTTCCGGAGTCTTTTGTAACTTAAACGTACATGATAGCCAACACTGTCACCCAACTGCAAAGATGTCATAAATAAAAGAATCATATATCAAAGATAATTTAAGGCAAGCATTTTAACAAAATATGAATACAGTATGACATTAAACTGTTTAACTCTACTCAACAAAAAATAATACAGTGGTACCTCGGTTAACGATATTTTTTTGTTCCAGAATGCTGTTCAAGTACCATTACCAAACAAATTTATCCCCCAAAAATACACTTAAAAAAGCATTTAAAAAAATAAACTTACATAAAAGGGCGAGTTTGGGGACCATCGTTAACCGAGGTACCACTGTACAGTGGAATCCCGGTTAACGAACACCCCGGAAATCGTGCAATTATGTAAGTATAATATTGTAAGTGCTTATGGAAGTGTATTTTTGGGGGTCTGAAATAGACTAACCTAAATGACATTTTTTCTTAAGGAAGTAAATTCGTTCGGTAATGGCACTTGAGCAGGCTTCTGCAATGAATTTTTTTCGTTAACCGGGGTTCCACTGTACTTAGATTTGTATATTGAATGGCTGGCTGCACACTCCCCTTAAGAATATCAATCACTTGTAAACGAAACTTTTAATCTATGGTTAATATCTACCACCGAATCTACCAGAATGTATATTGTGTTTTATAAGCAGACTTGCCTACTTGGTTTATACATCAATTGAAGATACAGTGGACCCCCGCCTAATGAGCAAAATTCATTCCAGAAGCCTGCTCAAGTGCCATTACCGAACGAATTTACTTCCTTAAGAAATAATGTCACGTAGGTTAGTCTATTTCAGACCCCCAAAAATACACTTCCACAAGCACTTACAATATTATACTTACATAATTGTACGATTTCCGGGGTGCTCGTTAGGCGGGGGTCCACTGTACGTATATGACAAACAAGCTGAGCATATAATATTTCTGGGTATAACTCAATGAAAATTACTCAGACTATCACAAAATTATTAAACAGTATTTTTTTGATGTTAAGGTGTCCCTTGTTTTGTACTGTAGATGTTTTCCAGGCCCAAGGCAGCTGTGCTTAGCTCAACCAGGCTATAAACATATACAACACATATGTATATGAAATTAACATCAAAAGCAGGACAAGCATAACAGCGGATTCACATAAATCGAATCTGCATAAAGGAAGGAAACCCCACCCAAAATTAGGTTGATCTTAGATAATTTAAATAGGATTATGCTACACCATATGATAAATTTTAGCACGGTGGGGTCAGGATCTTGAAGTTAAGCACAATACAGTGGACCCCCGAGTATCGGCCGACTCATGTTTTGGTCGTTTTTTTCGGCCCAATTTTGGCCCGACTATCGGCCGTTTCCATGAGTATCGGCCCGAGTACCAGACCTGTCCCCCTGCCCGCCCTTGCGCGCCTCCCCGCGCAGGCGTCATAAGCCAATCTAGCTTTGTTTACCATTGAGTGAACATTACATTTCACAATAAATTCATTGTGTTTAGTGCTTGTTTATTGAGTGTGACTGTGAAATAAGCCACCATGGGCCCAAAGAAACTTCATAGTGGCAGCCCTTTGTTAAAGAAAGTGACAAACATGATAGAATTGAAGAAAGAAATTGTAGCAAAGTACCAAAGTGGAGGAGGAAGAGAGGGGAGAATGTGCCTTCTTCAGTGATTCAGTGATTCTACGATATATACGATACTAAAGCAGCATGAGTAGATAAAGGCTATAGCACCAGCCAGCAATAAAGTGTAGCATTAACAGTGTAGCAAGTAAGTTAAACGATTCAGCGATAGAAAAATGACGACACGAAACTTAACTCCATTGTTGTTTGAGGTAGTATTAACCCTTTGACTGTCGGAGGCCCCATTCTGAAACTGTCATTCTATGTCGGAAAATTTTGGAAAAAAAAAGTAAATTATTTTTTCTTATGAAATGATAGAGAATCTTTTCCCGATTGTAATGACACCAAAAGTTTGAAATTTGATTGAAAACGTACGGAATTACGCTCTCGCAAAGTTAGCGATGTCAGTGATATATACGCATCGGCGATTTCGCCGACTTTGAGCCCTATTTTAGGCCAATTCCATTGGGACAGTCGACCAAACTCATAGCTATTTCTTTAGAACTCCATTTGTTCTATCGATTGAGTACAAGAAATCACCAATTTACCGATTTCAACTACCCAATAAAGTGGTCAGAAAATGGCAATTTCGCCAATTTCATGCAAAATAAAAAAGATGTCAATTTCAAAATAGGGTCCAGAATAAACAATGCAGACATCCCTAGCACTAAAATACGATGTTATCTGTTCATTAGTCATGTCTTTAGGCCCTTCTTACATTACTCTTGCTTTCTATTTTGATTTTTTATTCACACAAAAAATAGAAGATTTATTGTTATGCAGACTATTGCATTATTGTAAAAACTGTATAAATAATATCTGTGCACTTGTGAAAGAATATTAGACTCACCAGTTGATGTGTATTGGACGCATGGTGTGATTTGTTTACTTTTGAACATTGGCAAAAATCGAACATTTCCGCTACTTTGAGCTCAATTTCAAGATAGGTTACATCATGAAACTAATCAAAATCATCTCTATTCCTGTAATATGTTTTCCATTCTATCAAATGAGACCATGAAAAAGAGAATACAACCATAAATACTATACGAAAATACACCTCAAAGACGGCGTTTTAAGTAAAAACACGGTCAGTTTTTTTTTTCTCATTATGTACTGCTTGCTGCAGGATTTTTTTTATACTGCGCACACTGACCACACAGACCCATTCTCTCACATGTGGGCCTACCAGCTTTCTCCTGCTTGATTTGAAGCCGCTAGAATTTAGGCGTATAAATACGTCCGAAACATTGGCTCATAAGACGTATATATACGTCCGAAACAGTCAAAGGGTTAAAGGGGCACTGAGACCAATGCCGCCCTCTGCCACCATCTCATCCAAGGCAAGTGTAAATATTTCTTATTTATTAGGTGTAAATATTTCTTATAAGGTAGTAGGTTGGTAGACAGCAACGACCCAGGGAGGTACTACCGTCCTCCCAAGTGAGTGTAAAACGAAAGCCTATATTTGTTTTACATGATGGTAGGATTGCTTGTGTCTTTTTTCTGTCTCATAAACATGCAAGATTTCAGGTACGTCTTGCTACTTCTACTTACACTTAGGTCACACAACACATGCATGTACATGTTTTGTATACATACTCATCTGAGTTTTCTTTGATTTTATCTTAATAGTTCTTGTTCTTATTGCTTTTCCTTTCATATCCATGGGAAAGTGGAATAAAAATCTTTCCTCCGTAAGCCATGCGTGTTGTAAAAGTCAACTAAAATGCCGGGAACAAGGGGCTAGTAACCCCTTTTCCTGTTAAATTACTAAAAAGAAAAAGAAGAAAACCGTCAAAGTGGGATGTCTGAATGTGCGTGGATGTTGTGCGAATGATAAGAAAGAGATGATTGTAGATGTTATGAATGAAAAGAAGCATGATGTCCTGGCTTTAAGCGAGACAAAGCTGAAGGGGGTAGGAGAGTTTCAGTGGGGAGAAATTAATGGGATTAGGTCAGGAGCTTCAAATAGAGTTAGAGCTAAAGAAGGAGTGGTAATAATTTTGAATAATCAGTTATGGCAGGTAAAAGAGAGAATATAAATGTATAATTTCAAGGATTATGTGTTGTAAAATAAAGGTTGGATGTGAAAAGTGGGTTATAGAAAGTGTTTATGTGTGCGTGCGCACACACACACACACACACACACACACAGATATACATATATATATATATATTTTTTTTTTTTCAACAAGGCGGTCGTCTCCCACCGAGGCAGGGTGACCCAAAAAGAAAGAAAATCCCCAAAAAGAAAATACTTTCATCATCATTCAACACTTTCACCACACTCATACATAATCACTGTCTTTGCAGAGGAGCTCAGATACGACAGCTGAGAATAGTCCCTCCCAGCTGTCACTATCCCAGACCCCTCCTTTAAAGTGCAGGCATTGTCTTCCCATTTCCAGGACTCAAGTCCAACTAAATCAATTAACTGGTTTCCCTGAATCCCTTCACAAAATGTTACATTGTTCACACTCCAACAGATCGTCATGTCCCAAAAACCATTCGACTCCATTCACTCCTGTCTAACACACTCACACATGCTTGCTGGAAGTCCAAGCCCCTCGCCCACAAAACCTCCTTTACCCCTTCCCTCCAACCTTTTC
>WNWK01005909.1:112220-113290 GCA_009830355.1 Cherax destructor
TGTATGTATGTGTGTATATAGGATGGGGTGGTAGGAGAAGTGGAATATTCAAATGGCTTCAGGAAGAAATCCAAATATTCTTCCTTGAAGCCTTTTATCCACTTCTCCGAGGCTATGGGTCCCACAATTTGCACTAGAGGTGGACAAAAAAAAAAAAAAAAAAAAAAAAAAAAAAATATATATATAGTATAGATTATATATATATATATATATATATATATATAGATTATATATATATATATATAGATTATATATATATAGATTATATATATATATATATATATATATATATATATATATATATATATATATATATATATATATATAGATTATATATATATATATGCAAAAAGATCACAAAATATGTTGGTTTTCCCTTACCATGAAAACTTGGTTGATATGCCTTCTTTTCTTAAGAATTTTAATATCAAAGTTGTATTTAAAAATCTTGATTCAGTGGTGGACCTGACTTAATGGAGTGGTGGACCTGACTTAACTCAGTGAAGACTTGTCTTGTGTGCTCTCTGTGAATCTGAACAAGATGTCCTCTCTTGAGCTACTCTACCAGCAGCTGAAGGAAGAACTGAGGGTAGCTAAGCTTGAGATACAGCGACTGACTGAGGAAAACAAGAGGATTCGTAGTAATCCTCCTGTTGAGAATCCTCAAGCCAAGAAAGGAACCTGGGCAGTGGCTGGAATGCATGGGACAAAGTTAAAGATCAAGAGGATGGATGGAGAGGTAGAATTAACGAAGAACCAGAAGCCTGTTGTGGAAACATCGAACTGATTCTCCGTGTTACCCGATGAATGTGAGTCGACTACAGGGAACATCACGAACGACACTAAGGAAGGTAAGAACATTGTTCTTGTTGGGGATAGTCAAATTAGGTATATGGATAGGGCCTTCTGCTTGAAAGATAGAAATAGGAGACAGAGGGTTTGCTTTCCTGGGGCTGGGATGGAGGATATTGTTAGCCGTCTGGACGACATCATGAGAGGTAATGGGAGCAATCCTATTATCTGTCTCAAGTGCTGGAGGCAACGATGTTGGCAGACGTAGGAGTGAGGAC
>WNWK01005910.1:5000-30000 GCA_009830355.1 Cherax destructor
GCTAGTAGAGATGGTCCCAGCCTGTCGATTTAGAGGTAGAATAAGTTCATCAGGCAAATAACCTTGTCCGTCCTTGAACAATGACCACCAGGTTTTAGAGCCCACTCTACCTGATACCTGCTTTGTTTTGTGTCAGCCTCCCATTTAGAGATGGCCCACTTTTGAACTTCACTCATATGCTTGCCTATGCAGGTTCCTGTTATATTTAGTGGGATGTCATATCTTCTCCAAGCCTTGTACTTAGCATTAGGAGCCTCTCTACAACGAAAGCCGAACCAAGGCTGATATGTAGGTTTCGTCACATACTGCCGGTGAGGGATGTGTTCTTGTTGTTATTATTATATATTATTATAATCAAATAGAAGCGCTAAACCACAGGGGTTATACAGCGTGTTCTTGTTGTACATTAAGGATGTATCCAGTGGTTGCCAACATCACCTTGGAGAAGAGCAATCCAATCGGACCTGGCGAGTTCAGAGCAAAGGGCTGGTCAGTCTTCTCTTTCCCACAGCCAGGTTGTACGTGCAGATTCCTCACCTCGTTCTGTTGGAATCCTCAGTGTCGTAAAGACACCCTTCAGGTCAGTTGATCCAACATAGCCGAGGGGTTGACGAGTGACTATGCCCGCCGACAGATCACTCACTACTGACTCGCGAAATCGTAATGACAAAATTGTAGACAAACCATACCAAGGGCGGGGATTGAACTCGTGGCGAGTGAGTCTTAAAACTCCAGGCCAGCAAGTAAGCCACTAAAGTATATATACCTAGTTAGATGAATCTTATTGTAGCCAGCTGCCCAGTGGCTTACGCGCAGGCCTGGAGTCACTCGCAACGAGTTCAGTCCCCGCCCTTGGTATGGTTTGTTTAACTCACTACGGGGTCGAGGAGGAGCCAGAGATGTGAGTAGGGAAATCAACGAAGTTTCTCATGTCAAACACTTCAAGAAGGTCATCAAAACCCCTCCGTATAAGATGTTGGTTGAGGTCGCCAACAATTATAATATGTTGACATTTGTATTGAAGCAGAAGGGAGTCCACATTTTTCATTAGAAAGTTGATAGGGTCTGCATGTTGTCACTGAGGTCTGTACATTGCACATGCTAATACAGAGCTACTAGTGTTTATATATAGCTTAAAAAACATCATTTCTAGATGAGTAGGGATGGCAACATCAATGGCTGGGTATTGCGCCCCCAGAATTGGGCCTCAATGTATATAATGTATATTTCCATTTTCTATAATTTTATATTGCTGATATTCTCGATAATAGCTAAATCGTTAATATCTTGCTTTATACTATTATTAGACTATTATTTGACTTATTTGACCTATTTGACTTAGCTATATTTATTAGACAGGATGTAATATTTTATGTTGTGCTCGAGTGTCGTAACTGCCTTGGAGTTGGCAAACTACTGTTATGCTGCCGGCGTCTAGTTGCTGGGAGGAGTCAGTCGCTGACCACACCTGAGCTGGGTGGTTGTTCCTCTTCCCTCTCTCTCTCTGGCCTGTTGACCCTCGTCGAGTCAACACCTCACTCCTATTTCTACTTGTTTTCTCGACATTAGACTCTGTTGGGTAGAGTATGCATTCGATGGTGAGGCGAATCATACTTCTCAGAACTCTGTGTAACTCTGTTCACAGAGGATAGACTAGACAGTGATTTTCGACGTTGTTCTGGGTTGTGTGTCACAATGACACTCTGATAAAACTCAGGTCTCAAGCTCTAGCTCTGGACCTACTTCGATAAGGCTGTGTTGCTGTTGCCTGTTATAGTGCTGTTCTGCGAATTGGTCATTTTACTGGACAATCAAGCTGTTCTGATGGTCAGGTTGTTAGAGCAGATAGCTTAAGAGAAGTTCAGTCGGACACTGGTTGAGTCGAGTCTTAGAGTTACCGGGAGCACACTCATACACACATTTATTCTTATTTGTATATATTATTGTAATTACTGACATTGTACCTGATGGTACTTCTGAGTTATTTATATATATGTGCCCTCAGCACAGACTTATTGTATATGAGAGCAGTGTAGGAGCTACCCTCCTAATTAACCTCCTAATTGATATCTTAATTAATATCTTTATATTTGATTTACTTTGCTACCCTAGATTTTCTCACTTTGATAATAAACCTTTTAAATATATTTCGTTGGTTAGTACCCTATCAGTTGCAATCCTCTTAAGATATATAATATGTTGGATAACTGGACCAGGATACTGACTTTGTTGCAAAAGCCCAGTAACAGGCTGGAGGCTAGAAGGGCTATCCTTTCTAGTGTTCACTGGAGATGTCTATTACTAATAGATATCGTGTCATTTTGTAACACTGGGCATGTACGCATTTAAAGAAGCACACAGCAACACCTCCTCCTCGCCCTTGCCTGTTTCTTCTCATCCATGAGGTGTGGCCAACAATTCTTGCAAAATTTTCGGGAGTCATGTTGGGACGTCGATTGTTCACGAAACTGTGTGTGAGCTCTCCAACATTGGTAATGAATCCTCTAGTGTTCGCCGACAGGATGCTGATAAACTGGCTCCTCATGATGTGTTCAGCTTGAGTTGGTGGTTGTGTAAGGTGCCTGTCCTTCAGACAGGTAGGACACCGGGGCAGTCACTAAGATGTAGGTCTGTGGTCTTACATAAAACCACCTACTGGGCCGAGATAGGAGTAGCTGGGTGGGTGGCGTGTGTGTTCAACAATTCAGAGATCCTGATGGTTTGTTCATAGAACAGATATCTAAACAGGTGATCCTGTATCTCAGGTTCCTTTTTCTTAAGACACCGGTCCTCCTGATGTCCCCTCTTATGGCAGTAACTGCCCCTGGTATCTCGAGTGGTGTGCCTCCTCCGGTGACAGCGAGAGCACTGCTTGGGAGGGTGGACTCCTATTTGCTGCAACTCTTGAGTTTCGCTACTGATTTATCCGAAAGTTCTGCCGTTGGTAAGCCTGATGATCGTGAACCTGGTGAGCGTTTTCATGAGACTGTGTTGGTGGACTTCCACGTCCTCTACCATGCCCTCTACCGCGCCCTCGTACAGCTCTATAAGATATGTCCCTGCTGTTCGCGCTTTGGTGCAGCACTTGTTAAGATGCAATATTGGCCCTCTGATTATTAACTGCATCAGTCTCTGGTGAAGAAAATCCTGACTCAGTATTGGCAGATGGAGCATTGCTGTCAGGTGTTTGTGCAGTGATGTCAGGTGAACTGGCAGGTGTACTGTCAGGTGTAGGAGAGTTGACAGATCGAAGGCTGGGAAATGGATTTTTTCCCTCTACGGTGGTCAAAGGAGTTGAGTTAGAATTTCTGAATACAATGCTTTGAGCTCTGTCAATCTGTTAGTGATTTGCTGCTGTATTGATCTCAGTGTGAAACTTCCAGTCCTTGTCAATAATGTCAGCATCAGCTAATCAGCCTATATCACTTGATGTTAGCCTGCAGTGGCCTAATGATTTGAGGAGCCCATTAAGTGCTTCCCTGTAATGAATTATCTTAGCTGCAACTTTAAAACACAGCCCGTTAGAGCAGTCTTAATTATTAGAAAAGAGTCCATGAGGTACCTCTAAACCTTTCTCTTGTAACTCCAGGCTCGACTCTGCATATATCACAGGACCTTGGACATCTTTCAAGCTCCTCAGATGTTCTACACGGCTACAACAAAATTCTTCTTTTCGATTTCAATCTGTGCAGCAGTAGTTGGAAAGTGTGGGCTTAATATTTAAGAAGTGGCAGGTCTCTTGTAGTATACCAACAAATACTACAGTTGTTGATGTCTTTACCACTTGGGGCAACTCTGACACTTTCTTTATATATACATTACTGTAACCAAGAACAAGTGGTATTGATCAATAACAACACTGCGACTAGCCAAGGATTCGAACCCATGTTGTTTTGGCCCGCCTCATTGTGACAGGACCAACAAATCCTACAAGAATCATGCACCCAAAAGAGCTAGGTGTTTTACTGTGATCCGAGGACATATGGTGGTGTGGGTGCCTCTGAGCTAATTTCATTCTTCTCCCCGTTTGGTGTACTAGCCTCAACAAACAGCATTTTATATTACTGTACCCACGAACGAGTGGTAGTGATCAATAACAACAATATGACTAGCCAAGGATTCGAACCCATGTGTGGTTTTCGCTCACCATGAGGCGGGCCAAAACAACATTTGTTCCAATCCTTGGCTAGTCACAGTGTTGTTATTAATATATAATATATATATATATAATGAAAAAAATATAAATATCTTACAAAATTATAATTACTTTTCCCAGTATTCAAGAGTTACCTGGTGGTCTTGCTTCATTTAAATGCTAATGTGTACCGAGAATATTTTTTATTACGGATTTTAGGAAACTTTTTGCATATTTACGCATCGTTTTTAGATACACATTTCATTTGCTAACATCACAGAATTATCTGGTCTATTTGCATATCAAATTTATATTGCTATTGATATTTTAAATGTATCACTGTATCTATTTCTGATTTAACTTCATGTGTATCAGTGGTGTTGTATATGAGAGAGAGAGAGAGAGAGAGAGAGAGAGAGAGAGAGAGAGAGAGAGAGAGAGAGAGAGAGAGAGAGAGAGAGAGAGAGAGAGAGAGAGAGAGAGAGAGAGAGAGAGAGAGAGAGAGAGAGAGAGAGAGAGAGAGATTTTATTTCGAGCACTTTGTTATTCCTCCCTAAAATTACAGGAAGCAAATCAAGGTAGAGCTTCTTTGAAGAGATAATTATTTCATGGTTCCAGCCTGGAATGTATTTAGATGAGGATGAGTACACTATTGCTCTCTGGATGCTGTTTGCACTATTGCTCTCTGGATGCTGTGTGCGCTATTGCTCTCTGGATGCTGTGTGCACTATTGCTCTCTGGATGATGTGTGCACTATTGCTCTCTGGATGCTGTGTGCACTATTGCTCTCTGGATGCTGTGTGCACTATTGCTCTCTGGATGCTGTTTGCACTATTGCTCTCTGGATGCTGTGTGCGCTATTGCTCTCTGGATGCTGTGTGCACTATTGCTCTCTGGATGATGTGTGCACTATTGCTCTCTGGATGCTGTGTGCACTATTGCTCTGGATGCTGTTGCACTAGCTCTCTGGATGTGTGTGCACTATTGCTTCGTCTGTGTGCATTGTCTCTGGTGCTGTGTGCACTGTTCTCTGTTTTGTGCATTGTCTCTGGTTGTGTGCATTGTCTCTGGATGTGTGTGCACTGTCTCTGGTTGTGTGCACTGTTCTCTGGTTGTTGTGTGCACTGTTCTCTGTTTTTTGTGTGCACTGTTCTCTGGTTGTGTGCATTGTTCTCTGGTTGTTGTGTGCACTGTTCTCTGGTTGTTGTGTGCATTGTTCTCTGGTTGTTGTGTGCATTGTCTCTGGTTGCTGTGTGCACTGTTCTTTGGTTGTTGTGTGCATTGTTCTCTAGTTGTTGTGTGCGCTGTTCTCTGGCTGTTGTGTGCACTGTTCTCTGGCTGTTGTGTGCACTGTTCTCTGGTTATTGTGTGCCCTGTTCTTTGGTTACTGTGTGCACTGTTCTCTGCTTGTTGTGTGCACTGTTCTCTGGTTGTTGCATGCACTGCTCTCTGGTTGTTGTGTGCACAGTTCTGTAGTTGTTGTGTGCACTGTTCTCTGGTTTCTGTGCGCACTGTTCTCTGGTTGTTGTGTGCACTGCCCTATGGTTGTTGTGTGCACTGTACTTTAGTTGCTGTGTGCACGGTTGCCTCTGGTTGTAACATCTTATTCCATACTTAAGTTAGAAAACAGACTAGATCTGGTGGCATTCTTTAAGGTGCCACTCTTCAAGGTGGCACTTTTCAAGGTGTCACTCTACAAGGTGTCACTCTTCAAGGTGGTACTCTTCAAGGTGGCACTCTTCAAGGTGACACTTTTCAAGATGTCACTGTTCAAGGTGACACTCTTCAATGTGTCACTCTTCACGGTCGCACTCTTGAAAGTGCCACTCTACAAGGTGGCACTCTTCAAGGTATCACTCAGAAAGGTGACACTCTTCAAGGTGACACTCTTCAAGGTGTCAGTCTTCAAGGTTGCGCTCTTCAAGGTGGCACACCTCTAAATAATGAAGTATTGACTTACGTGCCTCACAAACACACACAGAGGTGCCAGAAACTGTGACTTGACCCCTGCAATCACATATAGGTAAGTACACACGAAACCAAGGGCCAGTACCCATGTTCGTACAAGCGGTCGAGGATCAGGACAGGCTGCAAACCTGGTCTGTCAAATGGCTTCTGGAGTTCATCCCCACCAAAAGCAAAGTTTTGAAGACTGGGGAAAGACTAAGAAGACCGGAGACGGAGAACAGGTTTGGGGAGCATAGACAGCAGACCTTGCTCAATGTGAAGGATCATGGGGTATCATACTGAGCGTATCACCTGAGGCGCACATCAACCAAATAACTGCTGCAGCAAATGCTCATTTGGCAGATCTAAGAATAGTTTTTAGACATTTAAGTAAGGAGTCATTCACGACACTGTACACCGTGTACGTTAGGCCCATACTGGAGTATGCAGCACCAGTATGGAACCCACACCTGGTCAAGCATATCAAGGAATCGGAAATTGGAGTCCCGGTGCTAAAGGGTATGTCATATGAGCAGAGGTTAAGTCAACTTAACATGATGGCACTGAAGGACAAGAGAGATAGTGGGTATATGATAACAACGTTCAAGATACAAAGAGGAATTAACATAGTGAACAGGGTCAGAATGTTTGAGAGATGGAAAGCAGGAACACGAGGGCACAGCTGGAAGTTAAAGTCACAAATGAGTCATAGGGATGTTAGGAAGTATTTCTTAGTGTTATAAGAACGTAGAGCTGACTGAAGAGTGAAGTGGAACAGCCAAAATCCATTGTATGCTTTAAGGGAGAGGGTGGATCTAGTGTCGACCAGCGAAGAGCCGGGGCCAGTTGTTACTCGACCCTTTCATCCACATGTAGGTTAATACATATAGGAGAGGTGAGTACATACACACACACACACACACACACACACACACACACACAACAAACACACAGACACAAACACACAGACACAGACACACACAAACACACACACACACACACACACACACACACACACACACACACACACACACACTGGAAGACAGTAAATGTAGTCCCAATTTTTAAGACAGGAGGGACGTGCAGCATTAAAGTAAAGACCAGTGTCCTGACATGTATATATATATAGAATGCTAAGTCATAGAGAAGATTATCAGGTGAAGAGTGGTAGAACACCTAGAAAGGAATGAGCTTATATAAGACAACCAGCACGGTTTCAGGGAAGGGAAATCCTGTGTCACATAGCTACTGGAGTTATACGACAAGGTGATGGAAGTAAAACAAGAGAGATTAATGCAAAAAGCTAGAGGATCAGGCAGGTATAACAGGGAAGGCACTGCAATGGATCAGAGAATACCTGACAGGAAGGAAACAACGAGTCATGATACGTGACAAGGTGTCAGAGTGGGCGGGGTTCCACAGGTGTCAAAGAACCGGTGCTGCTTCTGGTATATCTGAATGACATGACGCAAGAGATAAACTCAGAAGTGTCGCTGTTCGCAGATGATGTGAAGTTAATGAGAATTCAATCGGATGAAGATCAGGCAGGATTACAAAGGGACCTAGACAGACTGCAAGCCTGGTGCAGCAACTGGCTACTGGAGTTTAACCTCACCAAGTGGAAACTCATAAAGATTGGGGAAGGACAAAGAAGACCGCAGACAGAGTACAGGTTAGGGGGTCAAAGACTGTAAACCTCACTCAAGAAAAATGATCTTGGGGTGAGTATAATACCAAACATATCTCCTGAGGAGCACACCAACCAAATAACTGCTCCATTATTATTATTCTTATAATCAAATTAAGCGCTAAACCGACAAGGGTTATGCAGCGCTGCAGGACAGAAAATGCTGGGGCTATAAACAGCTAGGTGAAGAGGGGATCAGAGGTGAGGGGAGAAAAGGGCTGGAAGGGACGTTAGGGGCTATGTGTCAAAGTTCGTATAGTAAAGCAGTTGCTGACAAAAAGTCAAAAAGTAATCGTAAGTCAAAGGCAGGACCGTCTGCAAGAAGGGAAGATAAGGTAAGAGTGGTAGGGCGGCGGCGTCGGTGGAGGTAAATCCTGGGAGCTTACTGTTAAACCAGACAATCCACAAGAAAGTGAAGAACCGAAATAGGGAACCTACAAACCTCACAGAGAGGAATAGGGTGTCGTTCCATGAGATACTCATAGGTAATGCAAGTATGGCCGATGCGGAGACGGGTGAGCGCAGTCTCCAGAGTACGGCAACGGTGGTAAGAAGATGACCACAAACACAAAAGCAGTTTAATAGAGTGCAATTTGTTATGGTGCATGTCCGACCACCGTTGTTGCCAAGGGCTGCGAAGACGGGCAGAGATGACGGTAAAATAATCTCTGAACGGAATACTTCAATAGGAAACAGGAAGATCACTTACCGCTGACCGTGCAGCAGCGTCCGCCAATTCATTGCCCCGTACATCAACGTGTCCAGAGACCCAACAGAAAACGACGTGTTTGTTTTTGCTAGCTGCACGGCGCAACCAAAGTTTAATATGAAGGACCAACGGATGAGGTTAATCAAATTATTTAATGGCCTCTAAAGCGCTGAGGGAATCTGAAATGATCACAAACGCCGAAGGAGACAAACATGTAATACGGATAAGCACTCTGAAGATGGCATGCAACTCGGTGGTAAAAATACTAGCTGAGTCTAACAAATGACCCCGGACAACATCGTCTGGGAACACCGCTGCGAACCCATCATCGTCAGAACATTTAGAACCATTTGCATAAACAGAGATGGCACGAGCATGCGACCGGAAGTGATCAAGAAAAAGAAAGTGGAAATAAATGGTATAAAATACCGACACAATGGAAAAATAAACACATAAGCAGTATAATGTGATCCTTTATTAACAACGTTTCGCCCACGCAGTGGGCTTTATCGAGTCACAGACAGATCTGTCTGTGACTCGATAAAGCCCACTGCGTGGGCGAAACGTTGTCAATAAAGAATCACATTATACTGCTTATGTGTTTATTTTTCCAAAAAGAAAGTGAGAAGCAGCCATAGTTAAAAGAGCTTTTGCGCACGGCAGTAGGGAAGAACAGACATGAACCTTTCTAACCTCCCAAGGGAAAAGTGAAAAGGCAGACGCTACATGAACATACATGTTAGACAACTAGAGAGGAGACCAGAGTGAGTGAAGACGAAGAGAAAACGGGCGGAGTAAGCAGGGGCACCGATCAAACAACAGACTTCTACTAACGTCTGAGACTGATCTATACGTAGAAGGAACGCGATGGTTATGAGAGAGGACACAGTAACGAAGGCAATGAGCATCACGACGATCAGTTAAGGCACGAACATTCGCCTCAGCATAGAGGCTTTCAACAGGGAATGAACGAAAGGCACCAAGGCATAACCATAGACCCTGATGATGATGGGGATCTAACTTAGAAATAGTTGCAAGAGATGCCGCAAAATAGACTTGGTCGCCATAATCCAGCTTTGACAAGTCTAGGGCAGAGTACTAACGGAGGAGAGTCCGGCGATCTGCTCCCCATGAACTATGCACAAGAATTTTGAGGAGGTTCAGTCGACCTTAGCAAGTTGCCTTCAAAGAGGAAATGTGAGGTTTCCATGTCAACCGGCGATCGAACAGAAGGCCAAGAAACTTGATCGTATCACACTTCGAGATACGTGGACCCTGCAAATACAATGGAATATCTGGAGAAGAGGACGTCTAGTGAAGGTAATGAAATGGGTTTTCGAACTAGAAAATTTAAATCCATGAGAAGTGGCCCAATAGGAAACACGGTCAATCACATCCTGAAGGGAGGCCGCTACCAGGCGACAGTCAGTGCCTACGTAAGCTATACTGAAGTCATCCACAAAAAGCGACGACCAAATATGTGATGGAAGAACGGAAGGTAGGTCATTTTTAGCGAAGAGAAAAAGGGTAGTTCTAAGGACACAACCTTGTGAGACTCCGTCGGCCTCAACAGTCTGAGGAAAGTGAGGCGCCAACACGGGCACGAAAATGTCTTTCAGATAAGAAAGCAGCAAGGAAGGTCGGTAGATTACCACGGAGGCCTAAGGAGTGGGCCTGGGCTAAGATGTTATACCTCCAAGTGCTGTCCTCTTTAAGGGGGGCTCCTTGTCGTGGTAAAGAGGCTATCGGTCTGAGGAATTGGACCTCTTGGTCTTCTTCCTCAGACCGAACCTAATTACCCCCAATCCCCTCCCTTTTTCCCATCTTCCCCATCCTCCCTTTTCCCTTTCCTCCTCCTCCTCCTCCCCATCCCTCCCTTATTTCCTTCCCAGTTTTACCCTGGGAGCTTCTCTCCTCAGGCATTCTAGTTCCTAGGTAGGGGGAAGGGTATCGTGGTCCATCCCATTCCGTTGAGGTCCTTGGCGGTGGTGTAGTTTGCCGTGGAATCTGGATCGCCTGGGGATGTCCCGATCCCTCTCCGGTCACCCGGGGGGTGGCCTTGGGTATCTTTCGGGCGACGGGTGTATCTCTGGAGGCCACCTTCGGATTCCGGGGTGGTGGCCGAAGGCGGTATGCTTTGTGGCGGATATCCGGCCGCCCTCTCTTTGTCCGCCGAGATGGCTCAATGGATGGAGGTTGCTATCCCGGATTGCTGGTATACTGGTATGAAGGGTAGGGTATGGCACGGGTTCCATGCTGCATCTGCACCACTTGCGGTGTTGAGGTCCTCTTGGGCACGGAGGGGGATTTACGCTTACTTTCATTCCTCCTAGGAGCTATTCCTCCACGTTCCCCCTTTTTTTATTTTTATTTTCTTTTCTTCTTTCTTTTTTTTTCTTAAAAATAAAAAGAAAGAAGTAACCTAACCATGGCTGACCCAATCCATGAACCCACTACCCCCGGGCCCCTTCCTGATACCTCACCCAGTACTGACCCTGCCTCGTTAACGGATGACTCTTTGGACACCTCTCATGCCCCTGTACCTCTTGCTGGTGCTGGTTCGTCACCTGCTTCAGGTACCAGGGTCCCGACTGGCCCTTTCGATACGTCTGACCTTCGCTCTTCTCTGACCTTGATTCCGGCTTCTCCCTCGACGGTGCGGCAATTTTCGAATCGCTCGCCCGTCTCCCATCGGACCACCCCCGGTCCCACACAAAAACGACCAAGACCCACACATGACGATTCGACACTCCCTTCTCGTTCATCGCAGAAACGACCAGCTCGTCACGCACTCCCCTTAAACTCTCTGTTTCAAACTACTCAATGGACGAAGTTTTTTACTCTGCGACCGACTTCCCCTAATACCTATCTTTCAGACCATAGTATTGGTAAAGCTCTGCTACGCCATGTTGGTAAAGACATCTCATTTCACGCTCTCAAGAGCGGCACTCGCATCATCACGGTCCAGAATGCTGGCCAAGCTCGTGATCTTTCTCTTCTTACGACCATTGACACTACACCTGTTACTATTGACAAGCACCATTCCCTCAATTCTTGTTGTGGTTCTGTCATTTTGCCCCACACCATTGTCCAACGGAATTTCCTGACATGTGGTGATGACATTTTCGAGCAGCTTGAGCTCCAAGAACTCCCTATCCTTAAAGTTGACACTTTTGTCCTCCCAGCTAATAAGCGAAGACGTTATCCTTGCAATATAGCTCGTTTAACGTTTGACTGCCGAGAACTGCCACCTTCGGTCTACATTGCAGGTCAACGTTTACAAGTTCGAAAGGTAACCCCTACACCGCAGCAGTGTAGAAACTGCTGGCGTTTTGGTCATCCAGCAAAATATTGCAGGTCCATGGCCGAATGCCCAGTCTGTGGTGCTGACGACCATGCCAGTTCTTCTTGTACTCTACCTCCCTCTTGCCTTAACTGTCATGAGGCACATCCTTCATATTCTCGCCGTTGTCAGGTTTACCTGAATGAGCGGGAAATCCGTTGTCTCAAAGAGGCGGAAGGCTTCTCCTATGCTATGGTTGTCTCTCATCTTCGCCTTCAAGGGAAACTTCCCCGTATTTCTTATTCTCGCATTGCTAAACGTCGCCCCGCTTCAGGGGTCCCAACTTCCACGGCTTCTGAAGAGAAGTTGATGAGAAAAATTAAATTAGACGAGGACAAGGCAGAACTACAAAGGGATCTGAACAGGCTGCAGGTCTGGTCCAGAAACTGGCTCCTGGAGTTCAACCCCACAAAGTGCAAAGTCACGAACATTGGGTTAGGGCAAAGAAGACCGCAGACGGAATTCAGTCTAGGAGGCCAGAGACTACAAATCTAACTCAAGGAAAAGGATTTTGGGGTGAGTATAACACCGGGCACATCTATGAATAGCATTCGAAATATCAATAAGGAATCGTTCAGGACCCTGTACACTGTATGCCAGGGCTGTATTGGAGTATGCAGCACCTGTTTGGAACCCACACCTAGCCAAGCACGTACGGAAATTAGAGAAAGTGCAAAGGTTTGAAACAAGACTAGTCCCAGAGCTAAGGGGCATGTCCTACAAGGAGATGTTAAGGGAAATAAACCTGACGACACTGGAGGATTGGAGAGATAGGGGGATATGATAACGACTTATAAAATACTGCGAGGAATTGACAAGATGGATAGAGATAGGATGTTCCAGAGATGGGACACATAAACAAGGGGTCATAATTGGAAATTGAAGACTCAGATGAGTCAGAGTTATGTTTGGAAGTATTTCTTCAGTCACAGAGTTGTCAGAAAGTGGAATAGTCTGGAATGTGATGTAGTGGAGGCAGGATCCATACATAGCTTTAAGAAGAGGTATGATGAAGCGTATGGAGTAGGAAGTGTGACCTAGTAGCGACCATTGAAGAGGCGGGGCCAGTAGCTGTGACTCGAACCCTGCAACCACAACTAGGTGAGTACACACATACAGGGAGACTCAACAAGTTGTCGTGGTGCCAGGATCTGGTCTTAAAGTTGTCCTGGTTATCACAACACTGGCAGATAACGTCATGTTCCTACACTGCAAGAGTGATCCTCTCATTAAGAACACACGAAAGGGAGTGAAAGGGAAGAATGCGAGGGATGAGAAGGATGAGGGAAGAGTGAGAAGGATGAGGGAAGAGTGAGAAGGATGAGGGAAGAGTGAAAGGGATGAGAAGAATGAGGGAAGAGTGAGAGGGATGAGAAGAATGAGGGAAGAGTGAGAGGGATGAGAAGGATGAGGGAAGAGTGAGAGGGATGAGAAGGATGAAGGAAGAGTGAGAAGGATGAGGGAAGAGTGACGGGGTGAGAAGGATGAGGGAAGAGTGAGAATGGTGAGAAGGATGAGGGAAGAGTGAGAGGGGTGAGAAGGATGAGGGAAGAGTGAGAGAGGTGAGAAGGATGAGAGAAGAGTGAGAGGGATGAGAAGAATGAAGGAAGAGTGAGAGGGATGAAAAGGATGAGGGAAGAGTGAGAGGGATGAGAAGGATGAGGGAAGAGTGAGAAGGATGAGAAGGATGAGGGAAGAGTGAGAAGGATGAGGGAAGAGTGAGAGGGATGAGAAGGATGAGGGAAGGGTGAGAGGGATGAGAAGGATTAGGGAAGAGTGAGAGGGGTGAGAAGGATGAGGGAAGAGTGAGAGGGATGAGAAGGATGAGGGAAGAGAGAGAGGGATGAGAATAATGAGGGAAGAGTGAGAGGTATGAGCAGGATGAGGGAAGAGTGAGAGGGATGAGAAGGATGAGGGAAGAGTGAGAGGGAAGAGAAGGATGAGGGAAGGGTGAGAGGGATGAGAAGGATTAGGGAAGAGTGAGAGGGGTGAGAAGGATGAGGGAAGAGTGAGAGGGATGAGAAGGATGAGGGAAGAGCGAGAGGGATGAGAAGGATGAGGGAAAAGTGAGAGGGATGAGAAGGATGAGGGAAGAGTGAGAGGGATGAGAAGGATGAGGGAGGAGTGAGAGGGGTGAGAAGGATGAGAAGGATGAGGGAAGAGTGAGAGGGATGGGAAGGAAGAGTGAGAGGGATGAGAGAGATGAGAAGGATGAGAGAAGAGTGAGAGGGATGAGAAGGATGAAAGAAGAGTGAGAGGGATGAGAATAATGAGGGAAGAGTGAGAGGGGTGAGAAGGATGAAAGAAGTGTGAGAGGGATGAGGGAAGAGTGAGAGGGGTGAGAAGGATGAAGAAAGAGTGAGAGGGATGAGAAGGATGAGGGAAGAGTGAGAGGGATGAGAAGGATGAGGGAAGAGTGAGAGGGATGAGAAGGATGAAGGAAGAGTGAGAGGGATGAGAAGGATGAGGGAATAGTGAGAGGGGTGAGAAGGATGAGGGAAGAGTGAGAGGGATGAGAAAGATGAGAGAAAAGTGAGAGGGATGAGAAGGATGAGGGAAGAGTTAGAGGGATGAGAAGGATGAGGGAAGAGTGAGAGGGATGAGAAGGATGAGGGAAGAGTGAGAGAGAAGAGAAGGATGAGGGAAGAGTGAGAGGGATGAGAAGGATGAGGGAAGAGTGAGAGGGATGAGAAGGATGTGGGAAGAGTGTGATGGATGAGAAGGATGAGGGAAGAGCGAGAGGGATGAGAAGGATGAGGGAAGAGTGAGAGGGAAGAGAAAGATAAGATAAGAGTGAGAGGGATGAGAAGGATGAGGGAAGAGTGAGAAGGATGAGGGAAGAGCGAGAGGGATGAGAAGGATGAGGGAATAGTGAGAGGGATGATAAGGATGAGGAAAGAGAGAGGGACGAGAAGGATGGGGAAGAGTGAGAGGGATGAGAAGGATGAGGGAAGTGTGAGAGGGATGAGAAGGATGAGGAAGAGTGTGAGGGATGAGAAGGATGAGAGAAGAGTGAGAAGGATGAGGGAAGAGCGAGAGGGATGAGACGGATGAGGGAAGAGCGAGAGGGATGAGAAGGATGAGGGAAGAGAGAGAGGGATGAGAAGGATGAGGGAAGAGAGAGAGGGATGAGAAGGATGAGGGAAGAGTGAGAGGGATGAGAAGGATGAGGGAAGAGTGAGAAGGATGAGAAGGACGAGGAAGAGTGTGAGGGATGAGAAGGATGAGGGAAGATTGAGAGGGATAATGGAAGAGTGAGAGGGATGAGAAAGATGAGGGAAGGGTGAGAGGGATGAGAAGGATTAGGGAAGAGTGAGAGGGGTGAGAAGGATGAGGGAAGAGTGAAAGGGATGAGAAGGATGAGAGAAGAGTGAGAGGGATGAGAAGGATGGTTGAAGGTGTCAGTTGGAAATATAAGAGAAAGACGGAACTTGGGAGAGACATAGATGGGGGAAGAGTAGGAGGGAGAGATGAGAAAGAGAAATTGAAAGAAGAGTTGGGTTATCCAAGTTTGAAAGCCTGGAAGAGGGAAGAATGGGTGGGTAAGAGTTGAGAGAAGGAGGGGTGGGAAAAGTGGGAAGTAGAGGGGAAAGAAGGGAAGGGATAGTAGAGAAGATGGATGGAAACAGTAAAGATGGTAAGAAGGAAGAGTGTGAAAGAAGAACATTGAGAAGATAAAATAAATATCAGCAAGTGTAAGGATTATTTTTATTGGTAGTAGTATTGTTATTGTTAATGTTATTATAATTATCGTTTGTATTTTTGTTAATATTATTACTGTGCATTTTTTTTATAACATCCTTCTTGACATTCATGAAACTTACGTTAATTAAATATTGGTGTTAATAGTTGTGTTCGAGGCAGTACGAGTTGAACACTATTTGTCTTGGCTCTGTACAGAGCTCCAAGTTACTCGTAAGAATTCAGACTTTTATCCTAGTTTCTCAAGGAAGCCATTCGTGTCCGTGGCGTATGAGGCAAGCCAAGATTGTCAGCGGCGTCGAAGCACAATAGCTTTGGGTTGTATACGCATTCTTTCGAGGCTTCGGTCCCGGAGTATATACCCTCCGAGGGTGCCATCCGAGGGTGCCATCGCCTTGTTTGTTAAGTTTAATGAATATTGACTAAACGAGGGGCATTAAGCCCCCAATGCTTGTAGACACATTAGCATTAAGGATACTTTAATCCCTAAGATAAGCGAATTAAAACAAACTTTCAGTGTATATTCGCTGAGAGGGAGAGCCACACCTCAGGGGGTATATACACTGAGAGGGAGAGCCACACCTCAGGGGGTATATACACTGAGAAGGAGAGCCACACCTCAGGGGGTATATACACTGAGAGGGAGAGCCACACCTCAGGGGTTATATACACTGAGAGGGAGAGCCACACCTCAGGGGGTATATACACTGAGAAGGAGAGCCACACCTCAGGGGGTATATACACTGAGAGGGAGAGCCACACCTCAGGGGGTATATATACTGAGAGGGAGAGCCACACCTCAGGGGGTATATACACTGAGAGGGAGAGCCACACCTCAGGGGGTATATACACTGAGAGGGAGAGCCACACCTCAGGGGGTATATACACTGAGAGGGAGAGCCACACCTCAGGGGGTATATACACTGAGAGGGAGAGCCACACCTCAGGGGGTATATACACTGAGGAAATCTATTCTCGGTGTATATACCGTGATTAACTCCCCTCGGAGTATATACAGGTTGATACTCACCCCTTGAGGTACTCATCTATATGTGGTTGCAGAAGTCGAGTCACAGCTCCTGGCCCCACCTCTTCGCTGGTCGCCACTAGCTACACTACTTTCTTCAACAGCCTTATCGTACCTCTTCTTAAAGTTATGAATGGATCCTACCTCAACCACTTCACTCACGTTCGCTTCACTTCTTGATAACTTTAAAGCTGAAGAAATATTTCCTAACATCCTTATGACCCATAAGGGGTCATAAGGGAACCGTCTTCCGCCGGAACAAAAAGAATGGAAAAATAAACAAATGAATGACTCTAGGAATAATAATGAAGATAATTTAAGGCTTTTAAATTTAAATTAAATAAATATAAAAATTGGCCGTTATGGTTCCAGTATGATGTTGGGACAGGAGTATGTAATGCCCAGGATGGTCTTCTGATGTTTTGAAGAAATGGTGTAAGTTATCATGGGTGGCGGTGTTCGTCCCATGTTGAGGAAAATCCTTTCACCACCTGGTTGAAGCACCACTATTATGATTTCATGGAGGAGTAGTCGTAATGTCCCACTACGTCCAGTAGACAGGGATCTGGCTTCAATTCACTAGCGTCTACCCTGGTTGACCAGGCCAGCAGCAAAGCTGACAATAAAGAATAAAACACTGGCTACATAAAGTTAGATAAGTATAACAGTGAAGAAAGATAAAGGTTGGTATTCCACTTCAGTGTCATTACTGGTAACCAGGAAACTCAGAAACCATAAACAGAAATACTTACCTGATCAGGAGAAGAGTGAAGGTGAAGTGATTCTCCAAACTTCAACCCACACCAGATAAGGTTAATACTACCAGGAGTAGAAATTAAAGCAAATCAGACACCAAGAGCTGGAGTTTAGCCTCAGCCCGCTAGATGGTAGTGCGGGCAGTAACACGTTAATGGTTCCTGGGTGTCTGAACAACCATAACCCAAATATATATATATATATAAATATATATATATATATATATATATATATATATATATATATATATATATATATATATATATATATATATATATATATATATATATATAATATATATATATAATATATATATATATGGATGTCCACCTCTGAAGCAATTGAGGACTATAGCTAATATATAAATGATCATAGAAATTATTATATTTCTTCCTGAAGCTATATATATATATATATATATATATATATATATATACATATATATATATATATATATATATATATATATATATATATATATATATATATATATATATATATATATATATATATATATATATATATATATATATATATATAACTGTGAGGAAGACAGATATCTTGTATGAAGCAACATGACCTGGAGGTGACCTCACTGTCAGTGCCAGTGCACTGACAGCGTCGGGTTTCCAGTGACACGGTGGGATGTTAGAACTCCGGACAGCTGCAACGACAGCTGTCTACATTGTCTTTCGTAATAACGCGATGCCTGTTGTTAGAAGGATACGAGCTCCTGGTCTGTGTTGTGATTTATGTTTTTATCATTCTGGAAGCTGGCTTGGTTTTCTTGTACATATCCTGTGCAACATTCTGGAAACTGGCTTGGTTCTCTTGTACATATCCCGTGCAACATTCTGGAAACTGGCTTGGTTCTCTTGTACATATCCCGTGCAACATTCTGGAAACTGGCTTGGTTCTCTTGTACATATCCCGTGCAACATTCTGGAAGCTGGCTTGGTTCTCTTGTACATATCCCGTGCAACATTCTGGAAGCTGGCTTGGTTCTCTTGTACATATCCCGTGCAACATTCTGGAAGCTGGCTTGGTTATCTTGTACATATCCCGTGCAACATTCTGGAAGCTGGCTTGGTTCTCTTGTACATATCTCGTGCAACATTATGGAAGCTGGCTTGGTTCTCTTGTACATATCCCGTGCAACATTCTGGAAGCTGGCTTGGTTCTCTTGTACATATCCCGTGCAACATTATGGAAGCTGGCTTGGTTCTCTTGTACATATCCCGTGCAACATTCTGGAAGCTGGCTTGGTTCTCTTGTACATATCCCGTGCAACATTCTGGAAGCTGGCTTGGTTCTCTTGTACATATCCCGTGCAACATTCTGGAAGCTGGCTTGGTTCTCTTGTACATATCTCGTGCAACATTATGGAAGCTGGCTTGGTTCTCTTGTACATATCCCGTGCAACATTCTGGAAACTGGCTTGGTTCTCTTGTACATATCCCGTGCAACATTCTGGAAACTGGCTTGGTTCTCTTGTACATATCCCGTGCAACATTCTGGAAACTGGCTTGGTTCTCTTGTACATATCCCGTGCAACATTCTGGAAGCTGGCTTGGTTCTCTTGTACATATCCCGTGCAACATTCTGGAAACTGGCTTGGTTCTCTTGTACATATCTCGTGCAACATTCTGGAAGCTGGCTTGGTTCTCTTGTACATATCCCGTGCAACATTCTGGAAGCTGGCTTGGTTCTCTTGGACATATCCCGTGCAACATTCTGGAAGCTGGCTTGGTTCTCTTGTACATATCCCGTGCAACATTCTGGAAACTGGCTTGGTTCTCTTGTACATATCCCGTGCAACATTCTGGAAACTGGCTTGGTTCTCTTGTACATATCCCGTGCAACATTTGTTTTCGACCAGTCTAGTGCTGAGTTTTTTTATTGGTTTTGCTTTACCCTGTCACTGGAAGGTCCATTAAAAATTTTGTTTGGTTCATGGGTAAACTTCTTTATGTTTTATGGGATAATCAATCTCTGTAGTTCATTAATGTAACTCACTATTTCGTGGCTGTTGCTCACGTCACCTACGTTATACGAGAAAGTTAACATTCTTAGAGAAATAGTATTGAGAGTTTAGGATCCTCAGTTTAAATATTATACATGAATTCTCATTTAAATGTTGTGGTAACGAGATACATAACCCTTGGAATATATTCTGATGAGTATATCCCTCATCATGTGTATACACTAAGAGCAACAGCTCTTAAACACGTGGAGGACCATATCTTACTTTGCTGTAATTTTTAATAGGCCTATGTTAAAGATTAAGTATTCTTGAATGGTAGAGAGAAAATTATGATGATCTTTTATTGACCCCCTTGCAGTCGATAGGCTTCACACCCAATAAAAGAATGAACGTAATGCTCTGAGAAAAAGATCCGAAGTCATTCTTTATCGTTTATATTAATTTTGATTAGAAAATAAAGGTAATTATTGTACAAGAAAATTTTGTAAATCCAAGAAATGCAGCATTATTGTCTTGAACATTAAAATATTATAATTTTTTTTTCAGTTGTATATATAATTCTAGGAACAAACTGTTTATTTGGTTTAAAACAGAATATCAGTTAAACCCAAGTTATATTTCCATATAACACATGCATGTAACACATCCATATAACACATGCATGTAACACATCCATATAACACATGCATGTAACACATCCATATAACACATGCATGTAACACATCCATATAACACATGCATGTAACACATCCATATAACACATGCATGTAACACATCCATATAACACATGCATGTAACACATCCATATAACACATGCATGTAACACATCCATATAACACATGCATGTAACACATCCATATAACACATGCATATAACACATCCATATAACACATGCATGTAACACATCCATATAACACATGCATGTAACACATCCATATAACACATGCATGTAACACATCCATATAACACATGCATGTAACACATCCATATAACACATGCATGTTACACATCCATATAACACATGCATGTAACACATCCATATAACACATGCATGTAACACATCCATATAACACATGCATGTAACACATCCATATAACACATGCATGTAACACATCCATATAACACATGCATGTAACACATCCATATAACACATGCATGTAACACATCCATATAACACATGCATGTAACACATCCATATAACACATGCATGTAACACATCCATATAACACATGCATGTAACACATCCATATAACACATGCATGTAACACATCCATATAACACATGCATGTAACACATCCATATAACACATGCATGTAACACATCCATATAACACATGCATGTAACACATCCATATAACACATGCATGTAACACATCCATATAACACATGCATGTATAGTTGTATATTTAAGTGACCCAGCTACTAGTATGGGTAAGGAAATATATCTCCAGAGTGATGAATGAGACACTTGGGTGTCTTTATGCTAGAAGCGTTTCGCCAGCCAGTGGCTCCCTCAGTCCAATACGGAGAAGTACGGTGGAGGATAAAGAGGTGATTGAGGTAATCAGTCTCTTATGTGGAATCAACGTGTTCGGTCTATCAGTCTTGAATATTTTAAAATAATCTTGGGAATTTTGCCTGATTCAGAGTTCCATATGCTAAATTAAGAAAGAATATTCATTTCAAAGTGTTTTGTTTATTAATATATAGAAGTATTCAATTTCATAGTGTTTCATACAATAATCTGTAGAAATACGTCTGTTTCAAAATGTATCACAAATTAATCTACGATATTGCATCTGTTTCAACGTACTTTATACATTAATCCGGGGAAAATATACAAGAGTCTATTTTAAAGTGTTCCATTTATATTTCAAAATATTTCACGCATATCTGGGAAAGTACGTCCATTTCTAAGTGTTCAAAATAAAATTAGACATTTTAGAAGAAATAGGACTTGCCATACTACTACCATATTAGAAGAAATGGAAAGAAATGATGAGTTTTGGTAACTGCTAATAACAACTTAACTGAGGAGACGAAGGTTATTCTTGTAAAATATATTTCTCAGAAAACACAGGATATAATGGAACTGGAGGAGCATGCTATATTTTTTTTGATGAAATTCCTGGTAGCATATAATAAAAAAATATAGCAAACGTTTAATATTTAATCTGCTCGTTCACACGAATTTCTATAATTTTACTTAAAATCTTAAGAACACTGCAGACCGACTGCAATGTTCTTCTGTCAATATGATCTTTCGTTCTTATGTTCTGTTTCATGCGACGAGAAGCCAACTGGAGTGGTTTTTTTTATTAAGATGGTCACACATAGTTCACCATAGGTAATATTACCATAGTGAATATCAAAAAGCAATAACATTTTAGGGGAAGACATCAGTGAAGCAGCTCAGGAGAGATCCCTCTCGGGTGTTCCACGACGTACGTCACTTCTCTTCTCTGAGACTGTGGGTACCCACTCAACATTACTGCTACGACCTCCCTATAGTTTTTTATGTTCATCGTATTTAGGTATTGAGTTGTAGTGTTGAAAATGAATTAGTTACTGAACACAGGGCAGATGAAAATGTAATGTCCGCAGTAATGAAAGGGGCGCATGATGCAGAATAAAATATATATATATATATATATATATATATATATATATATATATATATATATATATATATATATATATATATATATATATATATATATATATATTAGGGTTATAACTTTTTACAACGTAATATTCCTGTACCTTAATCAGATGAACTTTTGCCTGAAAACAAAGAAATGACTTTTCATTTCAATATCTTTTAAGAAAATGTCTCCCTAAATGAAAAAAAAACGAGTAACAAAAACAAGTAACTTGCATGCATATTGCATGTAATATTAATAACAAATAAAACAGATTACAGAATCATTGTTATCATGTTTGTACATATGTTACAACTTATCGCTTAGAATAAACCGAAGTTGCAGTTAGTTTTTGTTTGTGCAGCAGCATACAGTTCCTGCATAACTTTGCTTGCACGTTCAGCACACTGATTACTTTTTGGTATATTGAGTGCAGACGGCTTCTGCTTCCAGTGATTTTTCAATGAGTTCAATACTTTTTTGTAAGGTTTCAATATTTCTGACAAATTCTTGAAGTCATTTTCATCGTACATCTGATCAGGTGAATGAAGTGAATCTGCATATCTTCTCTTGAATTCCACATCGCATTGCTGATGTTTGGATTTTTCTGAAAGTTAAACAATGGAAAATGCCCTTTTTCTTCACAGAATCTAAACACTGGTGTTAGATGGAACAAAATCTTCATATAATCTCTCCATCCTGATTTATGGAGGATCTCTTCTGTTCCATTAATAAACTGTGCCTTTAGTTCCTCATAATTCTTCACCAGTTGGGATACAAATGGATACTCCATGTTTGGAGAACTGGTTTTAGCACCAAGATTTTCATCCATTACTAAACGGAGAATCCTGTCCAGAACGTGATGCTGACAACTGATAAATTGTGGTTTGCTAATCCCCTTCTCTGAGAACATTACTTGCAGTTTGACAACAGCTCTGCTTGTTTGTCACTGTGATAATGTTTGTTGTATCAACAATGATCATCTTTATTACATTCCATAAGTTGTATTCATCAATAACTTTTGTCATTCCTTCAGGAACAGTTTCAGCGTCGCCATCTTTCAAATGCAGTGTATCCAATTTTACTTCGGTTGTTTCATTTTTAAGTATTAATACCTGATACTCATTTTCCTCAATGCGCTTTCCATCGAAATGTTAAGACAATTCTTCTATTTGTAACTTTTCAATCATTTCCTCCTTCAATTTATCAGTCTCTTTGTATGTTGACTTGTAAGTTGCTGCTCCACTTGTTGACTTGTAAGTTGCTGCTCCACTTGTTGACTTGTAAGTTGCTGCTCCACTTGTTGACTTGTAAGTTGCTGCTCCACTTGTTGACTTGTAAGTTGCTGCTCCACTTGTTGACTTGTAAGTTGCTGCTCCACTTGTTGACTTGTAAGTTGCTGCTCCACTTGTTGACTTGTAAGTTGCTGCTCCACTTGTTGACTTGTAAGTTGCTGCTCCACTTGTTGACTTGTAAGTTGCTGCTCCACTTGTTGACTTGTAAGTTGCTGCTCCACTTGTTGACTTGTAAGTTGCTGCTCCACTTGTTGACTTGTAAGTTGCTGCTCCACTTGCTGTAGCAATGTCAGTGACGTCAAGTGACAACTGTTTGCATATCTTGGCCACTTTACTGGTTGATACTTTGTGGGTCACCAAATTGGTTGCAACTTTACTTGTGTTGTGTTTTCTGGTTGGTGGAGCAGCACTTTCATCTTCATCTTCATACTCGCTCCTTCACATTCACTATCACTCGATTCATGATCGTAAGATGTTGATGCTAAAGCTGATTCAGCAGGTAGTTTCCGTCTTTTTGAAGGATGAATAGTTTTTTCACTTGCAACTTGACCTGTAGACTACCCACAATAGTAGACGCTAGTATATAAAGTTGCCAATTAGCAATTTTCTGATTTGCTACTTATGAGTAGTTACGCAGATATATAGTGATTCATAGTTTTTGAGAGGAATTAGGGAATTTTTCATTGTTTTTAAGCAAAAGTTCATCGATTCATAACCTAATATATATATATATATATATATATATATATATATATATATATATATATATATATATATATATATATATATATATATATATATATATATATATATATATATATATTAACCACGAACGAGTGGTATTGAATCAATATAATACTGAGACTAGCCGAGAATTCGAACCCATGTTGCTTTGGCCCGCCTCATGGTGAGCGAAAATCACACATGACGTTCTAACCCACGGGACCATGCAATGTCCTTGGATCAAGGTAAAACACCTAGCTCTGCTGGGTGCTTGATTTTTGTAGGATTGTGTGGTCCCGTGGGTTAGAGCGTCATGTGTGATTTTCGCTCACCATGGGTTCGAATCCTCGGCTAGTCGCAGTGTAGTTATTGATTCAATACCACTCGTTCGTGGTAACAATAATATAAAATACAGGGGGATATACACAGAGATGAGTGAATATAATCAAATATATGCACCTGCATCATATAAATGCAACTGCCGGAGGTGTGGAAGACAGCCAATGTAGTCCCATTCTATAAGAAAGCAGATAAGAAAGGAGACAGACAGGCAGCGCTATATTATAGACCAGTGTCAATGATATGTATAGTATAGTACGTAAGGTGATGTGGAAGGTTATTAGAAGATTGGTGGAGTATCTGGAAAGGCTTGGGTTCATACATGACAATCATCAGCACGGCTTTAGGGATGAAAAATCCTGTCACAAGCCCACTGGAGTTCTACGACAAGGTAACAGAAGTAACCCAAGAGAATGGGATGGATAATATAAACAGAAGTATACTACAAACACTTGTGAAAATACAGAAGTATACTACAAATACTTGTAACATATACAGAAGTGTACTTCAAACACTTGTGACAAACAGAAGTATACTAAAAACACTTGTAAAATAAAAAGAAGTATACTACAAACACTTGTAACAAGAACAGAAGTATATTACAAACACTTGTAAGACACACCCAAATAAACTACGAACCCAAGTAACAAAAAAAAAAAAAAATCCACGAACACTTGTGACAAACACATTATAATCTGAACTGATGAAAAGC
>WNWK01005910.1:35000-52500 GCA_009830355.1 Cherax destructor
TTCGTAGCACATTTCCCTTAGTTCTGGAACTAGTCTCGTTGCAAAACTTTGCACTTTCTCTGATTTCTTGACGTGCTGGTTCCAAACTGGCGCTGCATCCTCCAGTATGGGCCTGACATACACGGTGTACAGAGTCTTGAACGATTCCTTACTGATGTATCAGAACGCAATTCTCAGGTTTCCCAGGCTCCCAAGTGCAGCAGCAGTTATCTGGCTGTTGTGCTTGGTATTATACTCACCCCAAGATCCTTTTCCTTGAGTGAGGTTTGTATTCTTTGGCCACTTGGGCTATGTCTGCGGTCTTCTTTGCTCTTCCCCAAGCTTCACGACTTCGCATTTGGTGGGGTTAAATTGGAGTACAGCTGGACCAGGCTTGCAGTCTGTCCAGGTCTCTTTGTAGTCCTGCCAGATCCTCATCCGATTTAATTCTCCTCATTAACTTCACATCATCTGCAAACAGAGACACTTCTGAGTTTATCCAATCCGTCATGTCATTCAAGTATACCAAAAATAGCACTGGTCCTAGGACTGACCCCTGTGAGACCCCGCACGTGAGTTTGTGTGTACTCACCTAATTGTGGTTGCAGGGGTCGAGACATAGCTCCTGGCCCCTCCTCTTCACTGACTGCTACTAGGTCCTCTCTGTCCCTGCTCCGTGAGCTTTATCATACCTCGTCTTAAAGCTATGTATGGTTCCTGCCTCCACGACATCACTTGCTAGACTGTTCCACTTCCTGACAACTCTATGACTGAAGAAATACTTCCTAACATTCCTTTGACTCGTCTGAGTCTTCAACTTCCAATTGTGCCCCGTTGTTTCTGTGTCCCCTCTCTGGAACCTCCTGTCTTTTTCCACCTTATCTATTCCACGCAGTATTTTGCATGTCGTTATCATGTCTCCCCTAACCCTCCTGTCCTCCAGTGTCGTCAGGCCGATTTCCATTAACCTTTCTTCATAGGACATTCCCCTTAGCTCGGAACTAACCTTGTTGCAAACCTTTACACTTTCTCTAATATCTTGACGTGCTTGACCAGGTGTGGGTTTGAAACTGGTGGTGCATACTCCAGTATGGGCCTGACTTACACAGTGAACAGTGTCTTGAACGATTACTTACTAAGATATCGGAACGCTATTCTCAGGTTTGCCAGACTCCCAATATGCTGCACAGTGAGTGTGAATGTGTGTGTGAGTGTGCGTGTGTGTGTTTGTGTGTGTGTGTGTGTGTTAGTTAGTTACCATGTGTGTGTGTGTGTGTGTGTGTGTGTGTGTGTGTGTATGTGTGTGTGTGTGAGTGTGTGTGAGTGTGTATGTGAGTGTGTGTTAGTTACCATTTTGTCCTAGGCACATGTCGATTAGACACTAGGTCTGTTGTATGTATGTGTGTGTGTGTGTGTAACGAAACACTTCGAAATGTTTCGGCCCCGCCGGGAATTGAACCCGGGCCCTCCGTGCGTGAAGCAAGAGCGCTAGCCACCATGCCATCGGGGCGTGTAGCCACCATGCCATCGGGGCGTGTGAGTGAGTGTGTGAGTGTGTGTGTATATGTGTGTATATGTGTGTGTGTGTGCCTGTGTGTGTGAGTGTGTGTGTGTGTATATGCATTGAAATATCAAATCTCAAAAAATACACGGGATACCTTAAAGTGGAAAATGACACCATTAAAGAGAAAGAAGAGGATTGCAAGAGCTCTCATGATCCATCAATTATCAACTATTTGATCAAGGAAAGTAGAACTCCTTGAAAACGGAACTGATGGTTCACGAAAACGCTCCAAGTCAGATTCCCTTTTCATTTTGGACTGTAAATATGCAAGTAAACATTTTGTTAGTTAAGGATGCTCCTCTTGCCTGCTGGGAGTCAAATCCTATGTCTTTCATCTGTCTGACTTTTGTGGGTTATCCTAGGTTCTCTACACATGTACTGCTGTGTATGATAATCTATATAACTCTATTTGTATATACCTGAATAAACTTACTTATTCGGAGCAAAATATGATAGTAATGCCTTATATAATTCAAGTGATGGAACGTACAAACTCGACAGTTATTTAGTAGATTCAGTTGTGCACAATAATAATAATAATAATAATAATAATAATAATAATAATAATAATAATAATAATAATAAAATCTTTATTTCTATAAGTACATGTACAAGGTATAAGTACATGTACAAGGTATACAATGACATACTATTACATAAAAAGCCGCTTGTTATGCAGAGCATTTCGGGCAAATTAGGTCCGTTTTGTCCCAGGATGCGACCCACACCAGTCGACTAACACCCAGGTTCCCATTATTACTGATGGGTGAACATGGACAACCGGTGTAAGGAAACTCGCCCAATGTTTCCACCCATTCCCTGGGAATCGAACCCAGACTCTCACCGTGTGAAGCAAGGACTTTTGCCACCAGGCCACAGGGCCTGGTGTCGTGGATGCTATGCAATATCCCCTGATTGCTCATTATCTAATGAGTCCTCGTGAGGATTTGATGACGTTAGACCAATGTTCTCTGCACCTTTCCTACACGTTTCGCCCGTCGGGAATATCCCGTGACCGGGTCACAGTATGTAGAGAATATCAGTAGGTATAACATTCCCTAAGGTGGGTGTAGAGAAGACCATGCCCGTGTTTAAGCTCAATGACTATAGTTTCCTTTTCTAGGGTAGACCATGATAGACTGCTCCACACGTGTCCGTTGGAGATTGCGTTCCACCTTTGACAGTGTCGTACACGAGGAACTCCATAGCATTAGTAAGTCTGCTCAGGCTCTGCATACGACTACAGTTACACAGGTTTATGTGACTACAACTTACATAATATCATATTCGTGAGTTTCTTATGATGGTCTTCAGAGTTTGGGAAGAGTGACTAATCTCCTCTGACGTCCTAGTGTAGGTATTAGGTAAATTTGTAGAGATATGTGCAGAGAGAGTTAGAGCTAGGGAAGGGGTAGCCCATAATGTTGAAGGATCAGTTATGGAAGGAGAAGAGGGAATATAAATATATAAGTTCAAGGATTATGTGGATTAAAATAAGGGTCGGATGCGAAACGTGTGTCATAATATGTGTGTATGCATCTGGAGAAGAGAGGAGTGTAGAGGAGAGAAATAGATTTTGGGAGAGGTTAAGCGAGTGTGTAGGAACTTTAGAACCAAGTGAGAGAGTAATTGTGGTAGGGGACCTAAATGCTAAAGTAGGAGAAACATTTAGAGAGGGTGTGGGAGGAAAGTTTGGGGTGCCAGGTGTAAAGGATAATGGGAGCCCTTTGATTGAACTTTGTATAGAAAGGGGTTTGGTTATAGGTAATAAATATTTTAAGAAAATAGAATTAATAAGTATACAAGATATGATGTAGGGTGTAATTACAGTAGTAATTACAGTAGTAATTACAGAGAGATATGCAAAGCAAGCCATGGGGGTGGAGTGGAAATTTTTAGCTCAAGCACTTTCACACTTCTCAATGCATCATCAGAAGCTATGCAATGTTGCAAGAGAACAACTGAAGCAGGGGGAGTGTTCTCAGAGTAGCGTAGTGTGGGTGTGTCACCGGCCGCAGCTTCTCTCAGAATGTGGTCAACGGTCCGTGCCAACCCCACTTAACCACCAGCCCCCTACTCCCCATATAGGGTAGGAGGGTTTCTGAGATGTCAAGTATGAAATTAGAAGATATAATAGCCAACCCCAAGCTTTTTCAATCCACTTATAACAGATCATGTGGTTTGAGAAAATACTTTTCTCATTGGATTCTATGTATATAGATTGCTATTATTCTGTGTAACCTTTTTAATTAATGACAGAAACTAATGTAATATGCTCTTTGTCCATTTAAATGTCCTCCTCTGGGGTACTCGAATGTTCTCAGGGGTACTCAGAAGAATCTCTTTCTAAATATTGGCCACTATCCTTCTCAGTGTCGGTTAATATGCCTTACTTGGGAATCTTCTATACCTTTCCGAAAATATTTCTATGATCCAAATTTCTACTAATACTCTTTAACTCCTACCTAATTTATCCCATAATCTTGTGTGCCTGTCACTGTATTGTACAGTAAAGCTAAACGCGTCATATAACCATTCACAGGTAATGTAGTATGAAGTTTTGGTGTGTAGACACTCGTCGGGCGTCACCAATCCATTATGAAACCATCTGGCATTGTTGCTTAAGATTATATACAATAGACTCTACTAAATAGCTACCGAGCTTCTACAACCCATAATATGAGTTATATACTGTATTCCTCTCATGTTTCAAGAGAGAAGATTCAATTATGGTTCTTTCCATGACAGAACTGTTTGGTACAATAATTTGGGCAGCAGCCCACCCGGTGGGTGATTACAGGAACTAACGTGGTTAAGATAGCGTTCGACTCCTGCCCTGTCCTGCTGAGTATTTATGTTGGGCTATTCTGGTTTCCAGAAATTTACCTGTTTGACCAATACATTATATGAGATAGGACACTGAGTACATGGGACCTTGTAAACCTCACCAACTTTGTTGGAGGGTGTGTTGGAGGGTGTGTTGGAGGGTGTGTTGGAGGGTGTGTTTTTAATCAGCCGTTGTTTCACAGACCCTGTGTTCTTGACAGCAAGGTTTATATTGATCTTTTTTAATGCCTTACGTAGGCAAACCAGATTCTCATTGTATGGTAAAACTAGTACATTTTTCCTGGTCATCACTTCCTTAGGTTCAGTCCTGTAGAAAGTGTCAGCAAAGAAAGACTTTCTACAGGTAAATTTTTGGAAACCAGAATAGCCCAACATAAATACTCAGTCAGGACAGGACAGGAGGCGAACGCTAAATTTAACCACGTTAATTCCTGTAATCTCCCACCGGGGTGCTGGATGCTGCCCAGATTATTGTACCAAACAGTTCTGTCATGGAAAGAAACATAATTGAATCTTCTCTCTTGAAACATGAAAGGAATACCGTATATAACTCAAATTATGGGTTATACAAGCTCGACAGCTATTAAGTAGAGTCTACTTTACACAATCTTAAACAACAATGCTATACAAAATCACGGGATTGCTCATTATGCCAGGTTGTTTCATGATGGATTGGTGACGCCCGACCTGTGTCTACACACCAAAACTTCATACTACGTCAGATGTGAATTGTTACATAACACGTTTAGCTGTTACAGTACCATACAGTGACAGGCACACAAGATTACGGGATAACATACGTAGGAGTTAAAGAGTATTAATAGACATTTGGATCATAGAAATATTATCAGAATGGTATAGAAGATTCCCAAGAATGGCATATTAACCGACATTGAGAAGGATGGTAGTAGTCAATATTTAGGAAGAGATACCTCTGAGTATCCCTGAGAACATTCGAGTACCCCAGAGCAGGGCATTTAAACGGACGAAGAGCACATTATATTTGTTTTTATTAATTAAAAAGGTTACACAGATTAATAGCAATCCATATATATATAATATCCAGTGAGAAAAGTATTTTCTCAAATCACTTGACCTGTTATAAGCGGCTAGAAAAAGCTTGGGGCTGGCTATTATATCTTCTAATTTCATACTTGACATCTCAGAAACCTTCCTACGCCCATATGGGGAGTAGGGGGATGGTGATGGTGTGGGGCTGGCACCGAACGTTGACCACATTCTGAGAGAAGCTGCGGCCGGTGACACACTCGCTCAACGCTACTCTGAGAACACTCCCCCTGCCTTAGTTGCTCTCTTGCAACATTGCATAGCTCCTGAGGAAGCACTGAGAAGTGTGAAAGTAAAGCTAAAGATTTCCACCTCTCGTGGCTTGTTTAGCACATACACACACACACACACACACACACACACACACACACACACACACACACACACACACACACACACACACTATATATATATATATATATATATATATATATATATATATATATATATATATATATATATATATATACATATATATATATAGTCATAATGTACATTCAAATCCTGCTGTAAGCATATTTTTTGCCCTCAAAGGAGTGATTTAGACCAGTGCTCACACTTGAAGTTGACAGGCGAGTTAATAAAAGACAAGAAGGGAGGCGGGTGGGAGGGGGGGAGGGAAAGAAAGGGTGAGAGAGCTAAGGAAAAAATGGGAGAGAGACCGAAAATGTGAGAGTAAGCCGAAGGGAAGGGGAGGCTTGAAAGAGAGAAGAGAGAAAGAGGAAGGGGAAATAGAAAGGTGGAACTGGTAAGATGGAAGAGATGAGAAGGGGTGTCACAGGAAAAGTATGAGAGAGAAAGGAAGAGAAGGATGGGAAGAGTAGGAGGTGAAAGGTGAGAGGGGGGAAATGTAGAGAAAAGGGAAGGGTGATAGGGAATGGGTGGGAGAGGAAAAAAAGGGAAGGGGAATAATGGGAGATAAGAAAGGATGAGAGGGAAAGAAGTAGGAGAAGGAAAGTGGGAAGAGGAATGAGTGAGAGAGGAAGGAAAGAGAGAGAGAGAAGTCAGGCAAAGGAAGAAGAGAGAAGTGAAAGAATAGCGAGTGAATAGAGAGGGAGAGAGAGATGTGGAGAGAGGGTTACGGATGAGGAAAAGGCTGAACTGACAACCAATTAGGAGAGTATTGACCACATGGGACCCGCAACTGACAGAAGTCAGCCTTCCTGCTGACTTGTAGGCTGGTCAGCTACTTGGCACTCAGGGACTGAGATACAGCTTCACTGTTGCAGCACATAGCTTCGATGTGCCAGAACATATGAATACCTATAGATATATTGTGCGGCATATAACTTTGGTGAGCCAAAATATATGTTCACAAATAGCAGTGATCTCCAAACTACGGCCCACGGGCCATATGCGGTCCGCTACAAGATTTTATCCAACATCAACTTGAAATATTTAAAAATATTTAAACTAATATATATATATATATATATATATATATATATATATATATATATATATATATATATATATATATATATAAATACTGATCTCTGGCCGACAGAGACTCTAACCTACGAACCTTGTGACAAGGTACGCAGTGCTTTGCCGACCGTACCACACTGGACCAATACCTTGGCGTCCAGCTCACGCTAGACGTTGATCCAAGGCAGCCAGCTTTCAGGCAGGTGGCTTACAGCTTTTCATCTCATCCCCTGCATGCATCGACACAACTAGATATTTTTACAATGCTAGTAATTCGCAAGAGCAGGCGAAATATTCACGCCAAGGTATTGGACCAGTGTGGTACCGTCGGCAAAGCACTGCGTACCTTGTCACAAGGTTCGTAGGTTCGAGTCTCCGTCGGCCAAAGATCGTTAATATCTTGCTTTATATTATTATTTGACTTAGCTATATTATTAGGTAGGATATTACATTTTACACTACTGTGCTCATTTGTCCGAGAGTGGTGAATAGCTGCCCTTGAGTTGGTAAACTACCTTGTTAACTACCACTCGCTTGTTTGTGTCAGCCTGTACCTCGCACCGTCCTGGAGTGGCATGATCCCACCTGAGTGAAGAGACTACCTCCCCTTGCTCGCTCTTTCTTCCCTGCTGACCCTGGTTGGAACAACACCTCGCTCTTGTCTCTGCTTGTTTCCTCGTCATTTAGACTCTGGTAGAGTATGTATTCGGTGGTGAGACGACACATACTTCTCTGGACTCTGTGTAACTCTGTTCACAGAGCATGGCCTAGACAGTGATTTTCGACGTTTTACTGAAGTTGTGTCACATTGACACTCTGAGATAACTCAGAGTGGCATAACTCGATGTGGCATCTGTGCACCGTCACAGTCGGAGATTTGGTTATGCTGAACTTAGATTCAGTATTAAGGGAGTTTTTTGACTATTGTGTAGGATCTGCTGATGGTCCCCAGTTAGGGTCGTTATTTTATATCCTTGTTCCTGACGCTGTGTTGCTGTTGCTTGCTATATTGCTGTTCGGCGAATTGGTCGTATTATTGTTCAAGCAAGCTGTTCTGATAGCCTGTTTGGTAGAGAAGTTAGCTTATGTGAGGACGTTTAGTCAGTCACTGATCGAGTCGAGTCTTGAGATATTACGAGGTACCTGGAGCACACACACATGCACATACACACTTGTCTATTTTATTGTAAATTGCTGACATTGTACCAGATGGTACTTAAGAGCCATTAAGATGTTATGTGTCTTCAGCATAATACTGTATATAAGAGAAGTGTAGGAGTTAACCTCCTAATTAACATCCTAATTTATATCCTAATTATATTTAAATTGATTTACTTTGATACACTAGACATTTTAACTTTGTTAATAAACATATTAATTTTCTTTCGATTGGTTAGTACCCTCTCAGTTGAAATCCTAAGATACTATTGAATATTACGGATAACTGGACCAGGATACTGACTACTTGTTTCAAAATCCCAGTAACAGGTTGAATGCTAGAGGGGCAGACCTTTCTAGTATTCACTGGAGATGTCTATTTCTAATAGATATCGCTTCTTTTGTAACACGTCGGCTCTATGAGACCAAACTTAAACCAAATTAATCCCAATTCACAGGAGCACAGAGTTCGGAAATTTTTAAATTAATGCAACGCAGAAGAGCTGAAAATGAAGCTTTCATAAGGGTCAGTAACAAAGTATCTCATGCGTTAGCTAAAAGTGGAAAGCCATTTACCGATGGACATCTGATCAAAGAATGTATGATGGAAGCTGTGGCAGAGTTATGCCCAGAAAAAGCAAATCTGTTCAAAATCCTCAGTTTTGCGCCAAATACTATTGCTAGTAGAATTGAGGAAATAGGAATGAATATATTTCATCAAATTGCAGACAAGAAAAAAAAAATCAGTTTTATTCTCTCGCACTTCATGAATCGAGTGATGTGAGTGACACATGACAACTCATAGTATTCATCCGTGGCGTCGATAATGAATTTGATGTCACACAAGAATTATCATCAATGCAGAGCAAACACAGCACAGAAAAAAAACTAGTATTGAAAAAACTGTATTGAAATAACCTGATAATAAATATATATATATATATATATATATATATATATATATATATATATATATATATATATATATATATAGGATGGGGTCCACCTCTGGTGTAACTTGTGGGTCCCATAGCCTCGGAGAAGTGGATAAAAGGCTTCAAGGAAGAATATTTAGATTTCTTTCTGAAGCCATTTGAATATTCCACTTCCTACCACCCCATCTTTTGAATATGTATAAAATTTATTTCAAGACAAATGACAAGAATACAATAGGGAGTAAAACAACATAGATAACAACTCGGAGCTACATGTCAAATACTTCGTCCAGCTCTCCGGCAGTGGGCCGTGTGCCCAGAATGCTGCAGGCATTTCCCCTCTGGATCGCAACACTGAGTCTCTGAAAGAGGAAGCTGGTCGCCCTGTGGTCCTTGGTTTCTATGATGAGTTTTTCACCCAGCTCCTTGAGAAACTTTAGAGCACACTTGCCCCATGCTCCATGGGTTTCTGACCCTATTGGGATGAAGTTATAGCAATTGGGAAGGCCTTCATATTTGTGAGTCTTCTGGGTCTCCCTGTGGGTGGCAGCTCCACCCCCTTCGGCTACGGAGTATTGCAAGTAGGTGTCTGCCATTGTGGCAGCACAGGTGTAGTCCCAAGCAATCTGCTTACCATCCTTCCAGGGTAGCATAGTGGCTCCATCAGGACGCTTTTGACTTCCATCAGACCTCTGCACTTGCGGTTCCCGTTGAGCTGGGCAACGGGCTGTGGCGAGGCTTCTCTTTATGATGTCATTGACCTCCTCATGTCTAGCATACTTCCCTTCTGATGTGTGACACACGAGACCATGAAGTCCGAATTGATCGGCCGTCGCCCTGCCGCAAATACACCTATGTTCGGTTAGTATGGGGGTTGCTAGGCGAAGAGCAACACCAATCCGAATGGCCTGTGGGTCGAGTCGAGTCCCCAAAGAGGAATTGGGAACAGCTAGAAGGAAATCTCCTGAGTGTGGTGCCTTCACCGCTAGGAGACGAGCTTTGTCCTTTCCTGAAGCGTTGGGGAGCATTGTGTTGGCAATTTTTTCCATGATCGGCTTGTCCCAGTGGGACTGTTTGTGCTCTTTGGGAGGAGCTGGTCTACTGGAGGAGTCTGCCAGGATGTCCCACTGCACGGCTGCTTCAATGAACCTTGGGTCTTGAGCTCCCACCACACCTCTCAAACGTTCAGGGACAATCTTCTTGACTAATCCACAGGAGGCCAAACACGATGACAGAAATGCACGTAAAGCTACCTGCCTTGCTTTGCGCATCCCTATACCTCTCAGTCGCACTGGGAGGGTTGCCTGTTGCCATTGCCGATCGTCTAGTGACAGATTCAGTGCCTTCTTAAAGGTTGATCTCAGGTGTGCGTCATACTCGTCAAGTGTTGGGTTGTCAAAAGAGGGTGCTCACCTCAAGAAGTAAGTGAGTCTTGGCATAGTAAGACACCTTGTGAGGAGATACAGAGCATCATGGGCATCAAGATCACTTATTCTCTCCTCCATTCTTTTCAGGTCATTCACTTTGTCCTTGAGGACAGTGTCCATGGCGTGGTGACCCAACGGTGCTCCCAAGAGGGTACTGTTGGATGGAGTGGTAGAAGTGACTTCTGGGAGGATTGTTTGCACTGCATTGATTATTTCCTGGTTTATTGTGATGCTTTCACACTTTGAGGGATTGAGGATGAGTCCTAAGGCTTCTCCCTGTGTCTTCACCCGTTGTAGGTCCTCTAACAGGGACTCCCCAGTACCCGCCAGAGGCTGGAAGTTAGTTCTCTTACTGCCAAACAGAAGAGAAGTGGAGCGAGTAGATCACCCTGCTGAACACCCTCAGATGAGGTAATTTCATGTTCCCCAAACAAAAGAGTCGAGGGTTTGCTGTAGCCAGCTGAAATGAAGGGAAAGAGACTGGGGAAGCAATCCCGAACAGCTGGCAAGACCACATCTCTCTTCACCATATTAAAGGCATTTCTAAAGTCAAGTTTGACTACGGCCTTGTCTTCTGGTAGGTCCCTGATGTAGGCCCTTGCCGCATGAGCTGCGGCTTCACTGCATTGAGAGACCCCAAAGCCCAGTTGGTGTGGCTGGAGTAAATTGGCAGCTTCTAAGCGAATATTTCTTACTGCTGCTTTGGCAACTAGACGGCGAAGGGTGTTGCCAACAGCAATGGGTCTGATTCCCCAATCCTTCTGCTTCAAAGCACATAATGAGGCTCCAAAATAGAAAGGTTTAATTTCTTCTGGGATTAGCCCAGCCAGGCAGTTGTTGACAAAAGTTGTTAATTCGGTAAGGAGAATGATGCAGATGCGCCGAGTACTGGATTTACCATCTCTTTGAGGTGTTGTGGTCTAATTCCAGTGTAACCTCCTGCAGATCCTGCTGGAAATGACACTATCGCTTTATAGACTTCTGATTCTGGCAAAATTAATTGGTCAGTGATGGGGTCTCCTTCAGGGTTTGTTGTTGATGGCTCTGGTGTCCCTTGTCGGATGCTTGTCTCTTAGTGCTTGAGCTGTGGTCTCATCTTTGGGAGCTACAGTGTCGTCACTTGTAATTATTCTGATTGCTCCCACTGTGTTGCCTTCTTCGATTTTTTTGCTAACCTGTGCGCAAATTTTCTCGTTTTCAGTGGAATTTTTCTTGGGTCTACCTCTGTGATTCCTGCGATGGTGGGGCAGAGGACACAATTATCTGTTCTTGGGTAGTTGGCACCGCCTTGATGACTGAAGTGGTTAGCAGTTTGCCTCGTCTTTCAGGAACTGCAAGACAAACATTGCCAAACAGGAGCAGGTTGCGCCATGCTTTAATGGTGCCTCGGGCTTCTAAATTGGTGGAACCTCCATTCACCTGCTTAAGAAGGTCTGTGAATTTCCCTGCTGCATATGGGCGAGCTGCTTTAGGAATGTGGGATAGGGTGCTGCTAGCAGTGGATTTGAATGCCAGAAGAAGGTTTTCTCAAGAGAGGAGGTTGCCATTGGAATTGACATCTGCCTGTGGAGGCTGTGGGTTGCTCTCTGCTGGGGGCCTATGTGATCCTGCACATCCATTGTGTGCACGAATAAGGCCATCTCTGTTGCGTGCGCGAAACTCTCCACACACCTGACATGTGCCTCTTCTTTCATTGTTGGGTGCACTGTTTCCCTGGCTTTGTGGCTGCTGGCTGCATCATCTGCCATACCTCAAACTGTGTGGTAAGCTCAGGCCGTAGGGAAAATGGCACATGACACATACTGAATGTGGTTCATGGTGGTGGTGGTTGAGCAGAGGGTCTCCCGACCTTGAGGTGGGCAGTGGGGGAGAGGGAGGAATGGGGGGATGTGTGTTTAGGCAGGCCGGCCGGACGAGTCACTATAACATCACTATATGACAGACACACCTCTATACACTACACATGCTATGCACATACCGTGCGCATGCTAAACACATGCTATGCAATATACACTATATACACTATACACACGGTGAACAAACACTCCATTATCGTAACAAGAGCACATGGTGTTTGCGCGCCTGTTTGGGGAAGGGGAAGGGGGGAAATAGTTTTACCCCTCACCCTCTGCCTCCTTCTCCTCCATTAGGCCTTCCCTCACCCACCCATAGGTGACCGTTATGTTCCCTCACTGACTTAACATGCATAACACTTTTCTTGGTTCTAAAGTGGGAGAGGAGATGTAGAGTCTTGTAGCACTTTCCAACACCAGCTGCAGATATTCACACACCAGCCTATTGATGATAATCCTGGTAGGTGTTGTTGATTGGACGATATTGTGTCAAAACCACAGAGCAGGATGCCCACAGCCTCTCTCTGGCAGAGGTGCCATATATATATATATATATATATATATATATATATATATATATATATATATATATATATATATATATATATATATATATATATATATATATATATAATATATAGTAGGTAGTAGGTTGGTAGTCAGCAACCACCCAGGGAGGTACTACCGTCCTGCCAAGTGAGTGTAAAACGAAAGCCTGTATTTGTTTTACATGATGGTAGGATTGCTGGTGTCTTTTTCTGTCTCATAAATATGCAAGATTTCAGGTACGTCTTGCTACTTCTACTTACACTTAGGTCACACTACGCAAACATGTACACGTTTATGTATACACACTCATCTGAGTTTTCTTTGATTTTATCTTAATAGTTCTTTTTCTTATTGCTTTTCCTTTCATATCCATGGGGAAGTGGAATAAGAATCTTTCCTCCGTAAGCCATGCGTATTGTAAAAGTCAACGAAAATGCCGGGAACAATGGGCTAATAACCCCTTTTCCTGTATAGCTTACTAAAAAGAAAAAGAAGAAAACCGTCAAAGTGGGATGTATGAATGTGCGTGGATGTTGTGCGAATGATAAGAAAGAGATGATTGTAGATGTTATGAATGAAAAGAAGATGGATGTCCTGGCTTTAAGTGAGACAAAGCTGAAGGGGATAGGAGAGTTTCAGTGGGGAGAAATAAATGGGATTAGGTCAGGGGTTTTAAATAGAGTTAGAGCTAAAGAAGGGGTGGCAATAATGTTGAATAATCAGTTATGGCAGGTAAAGAGGGAATATAAATGTATAAATTCAAGGATTATGTGGAGTAAAATAAAGGTTGGATGTGAAAAGTGGGTTATAGTAAGTGTTTATGCATCTGGAGAAGAGAGAAGTGTAGAGGAGAGAGAGAGATTTTGGGAAATGTTGAGTGAGTGTGTGGGAAGTTTTGAACCAAGTGAGAGAGTAATTGTGGTTGGGGATCTTAATGCTAAAGTGGGTAAAAATGTTGTGGAGGGAGTAGTAGGTAAATTTGGGGTGCCAGGGGTAAATGTAAATGGGGAACCATTAGGATTGGTAATAAGTAATACATATTTTATGAAAAAGAGGATAAATAAATATACAAGGTAAGATATAGCACGTAAGGAAAGTAGTTTGTTGGATTATGTATTGGTGGATAAAAAGTTGATGGGTAGGCTTCAGGATGTACATGTTTATAGAGGGGCAACGAATATATTGGATCATTATTTGGTTGTAGCTACAGTTAGAGTAAAAGGTAGATGGGACAAAAAGAAAATGGCAACAGCAAGTAAGAGAGAGGTAAAAGTGTATAAACTAAGGGAGGAGGAAGTTAGAGTGAGATATAAGCAACTATTGGCAGAAAGGTTGGCTAGTTCAAATATGAGTAGTGGGGGAGTTGAAGAGAGTTGGGATAGTTTTAAAAATGCAGTATTAGAATGTGGGGCAGAAATTTGTGGCTATAGGAGGGTGGGTGCAGGAGGAAAGAGGAGTGAGTGGTGGAATGAAGAAGTAAAGGGTGTGATAAAAGAGAAAAAGGTAGCTTATGAGAGGTTTTTACAAAACAGAAGTGTTAATATAAGAGCAGAGTATATAAAGAGTAAAAGAAAGGTAAAGAGAGTGGTGTGAGAGTGCAAAAGAAGAGCGGATGAAAGAATGGGAGAGGCTCTGTCAAGAAATTTTGCTGAAAACAAGAAAAAAATTTGGAGTGAGATAAACAAGGTAAGAAAGCCTAGGGAACGAATGGATTTGTCAGTTAAAAACAGAGTAGGGGAGTTAGTAGATAGGGAGCTGGAGGTATTGGGTAGATGGCAGGAATATTTTGAAAAACTTTTAAATGTCAATGAAAAAAGGGAGGCGGAAATTTCATGTACTGGACAGGGAGGTACAACATCGTTTAGGAGTGAAGAAGAGCAGGATGTGAGTGTGGGGGAGGTGCGTGAGGCATTACGTAGAATGAAAGGGGGTAAAGCAGCTGGAACTGACGGGATCATGACAGAAATGTTAAAAGCATGGGGGATATAGTGCTGGAGTGGTTGGTATTTTTGTTTAATAAATGTATGAAAGAGGGGAAGGTACCTAGGGATTGGCAAAGAGCATGTATAGTTCCTTTATATAAAGGGAAGGGGGATAAAAGAGAGTGTAAAAATTATAGGGGAATAAGTTTACTGAGTATACCAGGTAAAATGTATGGCAGTGTTATTATTGAAAGAATTAGAGGTAAAACAAAGAGTAGGATTGCAGATGAGCAAGGAGGCTTTAGAGTGGGTAGGGGATGTGTAGATCAAGTGTTTACAGTGAAGCATATATGTGGACAGTATTTAGATAAAGGTAGAGAAGTTTTCATTGCATTTATGGATTTAGAAAAGACATATGATAGAGTGGATAGGGGAGCAATGGGGTAAATGTTGCAAGTGTATGGAATAGGTAGTAAGTTACTGAAGCCTGTAAAGAGTTTTTATGAAGATAGTGAGGCTCAGGTTAGGGTGTGTAGGAGAGAGGGAGATTACTTCCCGGTAAAAGTAGGTCTTAGACAGGGATGTGTAATGTCACCATGGTTGTTTAATATATTTATAGATGGGGTTGTAAAAGAAGTAAATGCTAGGGTGTTGGGAGAGGGTGAGATTAAATTATGGGGAATTAAATGCAAAATGGGAGTTGACACAGTTACTTTTTGCTGATGATACTGTGCTTATGGGAGATTCTAAAGAAAAGTTGCAAAGGTTAGTGGACTTTTTTGGAAGAGTGTGTAAAGGTAGAAAGTTGAAAGTGAACATAGATAAGAGTAAGGTGATGAGGGTATCAAACGATTTAAATAAAGTAAAATTGGATATCACACTGGAGAGAGGGATTATGGAAGAAGTAAATGTTTTCAGATATTTGGGAGTTGACGTGTCAGCGGATGGGTTTATGAAGGATGAGGTTAACCATAGAATTGCTGAAGGGAAAAAGGTGAGTGGTGCGTTGTGGTATCTGTGGAGACAAAAACGTTATCCATGGAGGCAAAGAAGGGAATGTACGAAAGTATAGTGGTACCAACACTCTTATATGGGTGTGAAGCATGGGTTGCAAATGCTGCAGCGAGGAGGAGGCTGGAGGCAGTGGAGATGTCCTGTCTAAGGGCAATGTGTGGTGTAAATATTATGCAGAAAATTCGGAATGTGGAAATTAGGAGAAGGTGTGGAGTTACTAAAAGTATTTGTCAGAGGGCTGAAGAGGGGTTGTTGAAGTGGTTTGGTCATTTAGAGAGAATGGATCAAAGTAGAATGACTTGGAGAGCGTATAAATCTGTAGGGGAAGGAAGCCGGGGTAGGGGTCGTCCTAGAAAAGGTTGGATGGAGGGGGTAAAGGAGGTTTTGTGTGCGAGGGGCTTGGACTTCCAGCAAGCATGTGTGAGCGTGTTAGATAGGAGTGAATGGAGACGAATGGTTTTTGGGACATGACAATCTGTTGGAGTGTGAGCAGGGTAACATTTTGTAAAGGGATTCAGGGAAACCAGTTAATTGATTTAGTTGGACTTGAGTCCTGGAAATGGGAAGTACAATGCCTGCACTTTAAAGGAGGGGTCTGGGATAGTGAGAGCTAGGAGGGACTATTCTCAGCTGTCGTATCTGAGCGCATCTGCAAAGACAGTGATTATGTATGTGTGTGGTGAAAGTGTTGAATGATGATGAAAGTATTTTCTTTTTGGGGATTTTCTTTCTTTTTGGGTCAACCTGCCTTGGTGGGAGAGGGCCGACTTGTTGAAAAATTTGTAAATATAAAATAAATATATATATATATATATATATATATAATATATATATATATATATATATATATATATATATATATATATATATATATATATATATATATATATATATATATATATATATATATATATATATATATATATATATATATATATATATATACATACATATATATGTATATATAGTCAGTGAATTAAAACGACGCGGTTACTTCTGTATTGTCGGTGTTCTTTCTTGATGGACAACAACAATATACCATTTTCACCTTCTGGCTGCACAGCCGCAACTACAGTTTTTACATACGTACACACAAGTCAGTATGAAAATAACACATGTCAATTTTAAATGGATTTAAATTGCACATTTCCGCCGATGGAATCCCATATTTTTCCACGACAACTCAACGCTGTTTGGGTTTGGGGGAGGGGGAGGATGGGGATAACTTCGGTTTATTTAATGGGATCGGGAATTGGGTAATCTGCGGGGACTGCCATGGGAATAGCCATTTTGCTTCCAGTTATTGCAATGGTAATTCCAACTTCTGCCATCACGAAGGGAATTCCACGTTTTGCGCTCCGCGATTCCGATGTATTGCCAGGAAAAAAAAAGAGCGACAAATATTGACTATTGACGGAGTGATTGATATTGGCTACACTGCTTTGATAAAGCCATTGACGTGTTGAAATCGTGAAATGTTGCGCTAATACGTGTGTTGGTGACGACATTATGAGGATGGAGATGATGTTGATATGGATGATGAAATATGAAATAAAATATAAGAAATATAGAAATGTATAAAATATATATTTTTATAAATTACTGCTTCTGCTATTACTCCTGCTAGTGCTCATAGCACATCTACTACTACTACTACTACTGCTACCATGACTACAAATAATGTTAATATTGAAAAAGTAAAAAATAATAATAATAATAATAATAATAATAATAATAATAATAATAATAATAATAA